>JASTWL010000488.1:0-134931 GCA_035220575.1 Temnothorax rugatulus | reverse complement strand
TACGCTCTCCGCTCTCCGCTCTCGCTCTCCGCTCTACGCTCTCCGCTCTCGCTCTCCGCTCTCCGCTCTCCGCTCTCCGCTCTCCGCCTCTCGCTCTCCGCTCTCCGCTCTCTCCGCTCTCCGCTCTCCGCTCTCCGCTCTCCGCTCTCCGCTCTCCGCTCTCCGCTCTCCGCTCTCCGCTCTCCGCTCCTCCGCTCTCCGCTCTCCGCTCTCCGCTCTCCGCTCTCCGCTCTCCGCTCCGCTCTCCGCTCTCGCCTCTCCGCTCTCCGCTCTCCGCTCTCCGCTTCCGCTCTCCGCTCTCCGCTCTCCGCTCTCCGCTCTCCGCCTCCGCTCTCCGCTCTCGCTCTCCGCTCTCCGCTCTCGCTCTCGCTCTCCGCTCCCGCTCTCCGCTCTCCGCTCTCCGCTCTTCCGCTCTCGCTCTCCGCTCTCCGCTCTCCGCTTCTCCGCTCTCCGCTCTCCGCTCTCCGCTCTCCGCTCTGCTCTCCGCTCTCCGCTCTCCGCTCTCCGCTCTCGCTCTCCGCTCTCCGCTCTCCGCTCTCCGCTCTCCGCTCTCCGCTTCTCCGCTCTCCGCTCTCCGCTCTCCGCTCTCCGCTCTCCGCTCTCCGCTCTCCGCTCTCCGCTCTCCGCTCTCGCTCTCCGCTCTCCGCTCTCGCTCTCCGCTCTCCGCTCTCCGCTCTCCGCTCTCCGCTCTCGCCTCTCCGCTCTCCGCTCTCGCTCTCCGCTCTCCCGCTCTCCGCTCTCCGCTCTCCTCCGCTCCGCTCTCCGCTCCGCTCTCCGCTCTCCGCTCTCCGCTCTCCGCTCTCCGCTCTCCGCTCTCCGCTCTCCGCTCTCCGCTCTCCGCTCTCGCTCTCCGCTCTCCGCTCTCGCTCTCCGCTCTCCGCTCCGCTCTCCGCTCTCGCTCTCGCTCTCGCTCTCGCTCTCGCTCTCCGCTCTCCGCTCTCGCTCTCCGCTCTCCGCTCTCCGCTCTCGCTCTCCGCTCTCCGCTCTCCGCTCTCCGCTCTCCGCTCTCCGCTCTCGCTCTCCGCTCTCCGCTCTCCGCTCTCGCTCTCCGCTCTCCGCTCTCTCGCTCTCCGCTCTCGCTCTCCGCTCTCGCTCTCCGCTCGCTCTCCGCTCTCCGCTCTCTCGCTCTCTCTCCGCTCTCGCTCTCCGCTCTCGCTCTCCGCTCTCTCTCCGCTGTCCCGCTCTCCGCTCTCTCTCGCTCTCCGCTCTCCGCTCCGCTCTCGCTCTCCGCTCTCCGCTCTCCGCTCTCCGCTCTCGCTCTCCGCTCTCCGCTCTCGCTCTCGCTCTCCGCTCTCCGCTCTCGCTCTCCGCTCTCTCTCCGCTCTCGCTCTCCGCTCTCGCTCTCGCTCTCCGCTCTCTCGCTCTCCGCTCGCTCTCCGCTGCGCTCTCCGCTCTCCGCTCGCTCTCCGCTCGCTCTCGCTCTCGCTCTCGCTCCGCTCTCGCTCTCGCTCTCCGCTCTCGCTCTCCGCTCTCGCTCTCCGCTCTCGCTCTCCGCTCTCGCTCTCCGCTCTCGCTCTCCCGCTCTCGCTCTCCGCTCTCGCTCTCCGCTCTCGCTCTCCGCTCTCGCTCTCCGCTCTCGCTCTCCGCTCTCGCTCTCCGCTCTCGCTCTCCGCTCTCGCTCTCCGCTCTCGCTCTCCGCTCTCGCTCTCCGCTCTCGCTCTCCGCTCTCGCTCTCCGCTCTCGCTCTCCGCTCTCGCTCTCCGCTCTCGCTCTCCGCTCTCGCTCTCCGCTCTCGCTCTCCGCTCTCGCTCTCCGCTCTCGCTCTCCGCTCTCGCTCTCCGCTCTCAGCTCTCCGCTCTCGCTCTCCGCTCTCTGCTCTCCGCTCTCGCTCTCCGCTCTCGCTCTCCGCTCTCGCTCTCCGCTCTCGCTCTCCGCTCTCGCTCTCCGCTCTCGCTCTCCGCTCTCGCTCTCCGCTCTCGCTCTCCGCTCTCGCTCTCGCTCTCGCTCTCCGCTCTCGCTCTCCGCTCTCGCTCTCCGCTCTCGCTCTCCGCTCTCGCTCTCCGCTCTCGCTCTCCGCTCTCGCTCTCCGCTCTCGCTCTCCGCTCTCGCTCTCCGCTCTCGCTCTCCGCTCTCGCTCTCCGCTCTCGCTCTCCGCTCTCGCTCTCCGCTCTCGCTCTCCGCTCTCGCTCTCCGCTCTCGCTCTCCGCTCTCGCTCTCCGCTCTCGCTCTCCGCTCTCGCTCTCCGCTCTCGCTCTCCGCTCTCGCTCTCCGCTCTCGCTCTCCGCTCTCGCTCTCCGCTCTCGCTCTCCGCTCTCGCTCTCCGCTCTCGCTCTCCGCTCTCGCTCTCCGCTCTCGCTCTCCGCTCTCCGCTCTCCGCTCTCCGCTCTCGCTCTCCGCTCTCCGCTCTCCGCTCTCGCTCTCCGCTCTCCGCTCTCCGCTCTTCTCTCGCTCTCCGCTCTCCCTATTCTCTCTAAATATTCGGTTTTCGAGTGGTATTAATATTTAAACAATCATACAACATTGCTAGTGTCGGGAACTCTTTAGAAAATGCTTCGGCATGCGACAAGAACTATTCGAAAAATATTTTAGATAAACCGGAACTGCGACCTTTCGTCGGCATCTCGCTCTATGCTACGGAAATTTTTCAATGGATTTTTTATGGCAAAATCACCAGAACTATCGTTAAACAGTATCAGGAACTATAGAACTCGACTGCATGCGACAAGAACTCTCTTTATTTTTGATCTGCTGGAAAATGCTAACTTCACAGACATAATTCTTAGCAGAAGTAATTTACGATTCCCGGCAATCGTCTCAGATTATGTCGTGATAGCAGATAAAAGATATCACTTTGTTGATTGTAAATTTTCTAGGTTGCTAGGCGACTGCAGTCGACTTCGCCGCGAACGTAAATTCGGATCTGCGGCGCGGATCCGGATCCGACGCTTCAAATGTTCGGGTATCTGTGGATCCACGAATAACCCGAATATTGCGGTTTTGAGATCCGTATCGCAATTGATCTCGGATACCCGGATAGTCATTTATTCGAATACTTAGGAGCCCTATTAGGAAATTAAAACCTTCTGTTTCGTACTTCATGAGTATCCTCCTAACGATTAATATATGACCCATGACTGTTCACTCATAGAGCCCAGACAGGGCACAGTTCTTTAAATGTCTCTTGACTATCCAACAGGAATTATCGTCATGCATCACTGCGAATCGAGTTGCCGTCTATCGTTGAGTCTGTAAATAAAACAATTTCTTTTTCATTGAAATTGTCTTACAACAAATGCGTGGTACAAAAATTTGTATCTACCGCATTTGTTCCATAAACATTTCACGATCTTTTAATCGTCTTTTCTTTATATTAAATAAATTATTTTATATAATAGTTATTAACGACTTACCTATTAAGAAATAAAATTAGCTTAATATATTAATAAAATAATTAAGAAGTCAGATGTAGAATTCTGTCTAATTCTTTCTGGGTTTCATATAATCTTTTTTTCTTATTTTTCATGTACGTTTCGATCACCACTGGACGCATTTCTGTCCATTCGTACAAAGATTGAAATATAAGACATGCATAATTTGGAAAACCAAATTTAACGGCAAATTTCAAAGCTAATTCAACTTTTTCAGCCCATCGAACTTTAATACATAATAGCAGCCAAATAAACCTGCGAAATTTGTGCGTTTACGTTAACCAATTGTGAATTAGTCTAAATGAAGATATGCATATTTACCGTATTTCAACATTTCGTATATGAAAGCGAAACCAGGTATAATTGATTCTAGTTCTTTATTCTTGGTGAGATGTGTATTAAAAGTATGTTGCCAGTTTAAGAATATTATTCTCTCAACGTCACAAAACTCACTTAATTGATAATTTCTGTTATTGACTATATCACTATTTTCAGGTCCCCATTCTGTTGCTAAACGGAAACATTGTACTTCCAATATAGACTTTTTCGGTACAATAAGTGGAGATGTGATATTAAAAAACCACGAGTACCATTTAACACGATCTAATATCTGAGAAGAACATAGAAATCCTTATTTCTAATGCTAACTACTGACAAAACTCTAGATTATTTATATTGGTATAAAATGTATATGTTACCATCTTTTTGTGAAAAAAATATTGATACAAACAGTTTATCCAATCTGTAGTGTTGATACTTCTGTACGCACAGCTTCGAAAATAATATTCAAGAAATTCTTCGAATACTGAAGGTTCTCCTAAAATACGCTCCAGATGATCCAATAGCACACATCCACATTCGTAAGGCACATATTTTGTGGCTTCGTGAGGTGACATACCTGTCAAATTGGGTACTAAGCATTTTACCAAGCCGGTATTTTCAAAGTTTTCGACCTGTAATATAATTTCAGAAAATAGTAAGAATAAAGTAAGTGAGAATGCAAGATTATATGTGTATTTATCGTGTGTAAAATGTTGTCAATTGGTAACATTATTTGTTACTTCATTTCTATCGCCTCATCAAAGTTAATATCTCACCATACTACTTAGGTTCTTTAATCCTTCTCTTTGAAGAAATTCATTCAAGTCTTCATAAAACAAATACATTACACATCTAATTTTCCTACAAATAAAAATGCTGAAACTCTTATTTAACCACAAATGCTCATAATTCGAACACGTAACCAAATTTCCTGCCCAGCTCTGTGAGATGTATCAAGCAAGAGAACTCATATAAGAAGTATCTCCGCCAAGTAGAGTCGGCGAAATAAATGTCACGCATGGACATTCTATTTCGAAATGGGTGATACTTGGCGGAAGCACGCATATATCGTATTTACCTGAAAATATAATTTTAAATGTAATAAAAAAAATAATAATCAAAAGAGAAATTTATTATTTACAGAGGTAAAATTTATTATATGTATAAATTCATATAAACTAATATAAAAAAAAATTTAGTCAATATTTTACCCCACAAATAATTTCCACACAAACTTTCGGCAATCTCCAACATTGATTGGGCTGGATCACGAAGTTTAAGGATATTTTTTGCAAATCTTAAATTTCTTTCGGTAAATATCAAGTTCCTTTCAACAAATATATTGATTCTTGCATCAAGTTTTATTTCTAGTAGTGAGCCTATGGCAATAATCACCGCATAAGATGGTACAGATACTTTTGATAAAATTCATATACGGCTAGTTCCGGACTTCTCGTATATACTTTTCAAAAATGCGGACGTCAGAACTCTAAAATTCTTTTGTACAAAAATCTAAAAAATAAAATATACGTATTTAAATATTAAATATATACGTTTTATTTCAGTTTAACTGAAGCAATTTCGAAGAAAATATAGGTATTTATATTATATGTTAAAAATATTTTCTTTCTACTAACGCATTTCTTTTTTCCGCAAATTTTTATTGCTTTTAACAATACTAATCAATAATAATCAATCGAATATCATTGTTTTTATGAATAAATGCGGTATGCATATAAATACTACCTGTGTTTAAATTCTTACCGTAGCAGAGTATTTAAATTTGACAGATGGAGTGTCCTGGCAAGGAAACCATGCTCTAGCGTAAGTTAGCTGGAAAATACAGACTTTTATATAATATATATTTATGTAGAAAAATATCCTTATTTAGCCGGTTACCTTGTTGTCAGACAGTAGAAAGGGATGTGTACCATCGGCTGTTTGCTCACATGTTAGCCAATATAGTGCAGGAGAGGTTGGACTTGTTTCATATTCAATTTGAATATTACATCTGGAAGTATCGTATTGTGGGTATAGTCATTTCTTACGTGAATAATTTTTAGTAAATATATTTCTCTAAAAATATCTTTTATTCACATAGAGTTATATGTAGTATCAACAGTTTGTGGTAACTGTACGCAGAAATGGACTTCCAAGAGCATGACTATTTCCAACATGATATTTAAAGGTGTCCCATTAGTGTCTGTGACATGCGATACAACAAGTCCGAGGTTATCTAGAATCTAATTACTCAATATTGTATATTAATAACTGGTAAAAATTATTGCTCGATATGAAAAAGGAAGCTTCTACTCATTACTTAGAGGTTTCCTTTCCATTGTCAAAATTGCTCTTCCTTTAAGAATTTTTCGATTAAAATCCACAATCAATTCTAAATCGGTATAGATCACTCTTGCCAATTCTTGTAATTAGAAAAATAAAAATAAATAATATAAGTAATGATATATTAACGTAATAAGTAAATACATGATAATGAATTATATATTGTAACGAAAATTATTATTGTAATTGCGTACAATGTTATTTGTAAAATACAAACAATTTCCAGATTCTTATACTAAATGCAATATATTTTCAGGCATTTAAAAAGATGCATAGCGTATTGTCAGTTAGTTAATATTGTCAGAGAACTATACGTGCAGCAGTTTTAATTTTAAACATCTATACGAATTCCGCAACTTATTTTATTGTATTTTCTTTAAGGAAAAAGTAAATTTAAGGAAAAGTAATTTAAGGAAAAAGTAAATTTAAAGTATTTTATTATGTTTACGTAGTTAATTAAGTATAATTAAATAAAATACCTGGTATCGCAAAAGAGTGTGGATCTCCAGTAGATCTTGAAATATTCATTTTAGGACAGTTGTAGCCTTTTTAAATGACTTACGATAAATGCTATCACAGATGTCTAAACTGGCCGCACAAAGGCATAGTATTGCTTTTAACTTCTATCACTTTCTTTTGTTTGATAACATATTTTGTTTATTAAAACGTCAAAGTGACTGTGACTTTTCGGTCATAAACATATTCGAATTAGGGAAATTTAGTAAATCAAACTGATGTCATACACTGCGGGACTGGTCTACTTTAGGTAATTGAATTTACATTTTAAGTTCCTAAAGAAAAATATTTATAATTTTTACTAGTAATCTCTGTTCATATAAAATATATAATATCATAAAAATTGTTCATCTTTTCTATTAAAATGTTAATAGTTAAATAACTGAATATACGAATCAAGTTAATAATTATTTATTGAAACTGATCGTGTTACGTTGTGCTATAGAACGGCATGTATCAGCAGTACCGGCTCGAGTCGTGACGCCTGTCTATTATAATTGCAATGTACTTTTGATCTAACCTTTGTCTGACGGAAAAAACAACCAAAATGTCAGCCTTGAACTTTTGTGGTTAATAAACTCTTAACCCTTTTGTGCAATAATTTTTAATGCGTAATATACATGTACACGTTGTTCTTTTACTGCGTTCACAGATGGCAGTTAATAACTGCGTAAAGTTAATAAATTTTAAGAATACGGGAAATATTTTAAGAACATTGGAAATATAAAAACCATATATACGTAATGGGAAATATATTAAAAAATAATTTAAGTTTAACGCATTCGGCAACTCTCCCCTTTTTACGTATATCTACGCGATTCGATCTCTTTATCAAGAGCCGATATTTCAGTTGAAGTAATACGTAGTCAATTGTAAGGAAAATATAATTTAAAGGTTTATGCTGATATGTTTATGTTTAATACATTAACTACATTACCAAGATTAAGTACATAGTATTCTGTATAATATAAAAAATACATTTTTTATTTTTACAAATTTATATATCATTTTTTAACGATCCCACAAAAACTATCGTGCGAACTGAGGTCCCTTTAATCCAAAGCCTGGCTCTGCAAATCACAGACAAAATAAACAACTTCTAAAATTCTAACAAAATTACCTTACAAAAAATGCATGATAGAAATTTATATCCATTGTATTGTTCCCTAGTTTTATACAGTTCAGCATCTCTTAAGCATTTCTTTTTAATTATAAGAAAAATATTATTTTATATTACAGTTATTAATGACTTACCCCGTAAAAAAAGAAAATTAAGTTAATTCTTGACGAGATAAATATCAATTTATGTGCAGAATTATGTCTAAATTTTTTTGGGTTTTATATAACATCTTTCCTTTATTGCGATTATATGTTTCGATCGCTTGCTCACGCATTTCTTCCCATTCGTACAAATGTTTAAATATAGGATATGCAGTATTCGGCGAACAAAATTCAATAGCAAAGTTCAAAGCTGATTCAACTTTTTCAGCCCATCGAACTTTAATGCACAATACCAAGAAAAGAGACCTGCGAAATACATGCGCTTTACGCAATTATAAATCAATCTAAATGTATGTATGCATATTTACCGTATTTGTCCATTGTCAGTATCGAAAGAATAAAAATCTGAAATTAATTTCAGTTTTTTGTCGGTCAGACTCGTATGAAGTATATCTAGGTAGCACAATAAAAATACTTTCTGAACGTTACTAAGGTGCATTTCATCTATTATGATAATAGGTATATCAGAAGCTTCGTTGCATTTTAACCATTCTTTAGCTAAGTTGAGAAGATTTGTTTCCCATGTGGTTATATTTGTCTCGGTACGTGAAGCAGGGATATCGTAGAACCACTCGTTCCATGCAACACCATCTAATATCTGAAAACGACATTAAAGTCATTATTTTTAATTAGGAGTATGAAAACTAGTGAAACTGTAGTTTATATGTATAAAAAGAGTATTACCTCTTTTTTGTCAGGAAAATATTCATACAAGTGGTCCTTCCAGTCCTTAGTATTTATACTTTTGTAGGCAAATACAACAAAATAAGATTTAAGAAATTGATCGAATTCTGAGGGTCCTCCTAATATATCCTGTAGATGATTCAATAGGACACATCCCCGTTCGTAAGGAACATATCCAATAGCTTCATGTGGCAAAAATTCCGTCAAATTGGGTACTAAGCACAGCAAGCCGGCATTCCCTAAATTTTGTATCTATAATAATACAGTTTTAGAAGATGATAAGTGGGATGCAGTTGGAATGCAAAAATGTGTGTTTGTGACAATGTCAAATATATTGTTATTTGGTAACGTTATTACTCTCCATTTCCTTTATCTATCAAAATTAATACTTTACCATGTCATTCAGAGTGTCTATTCCTAATTTTTTGAGTAAGATATTCATTTCTAAATGAATCGACATTTGGCATATAATTTTCCGGGAAATGAAAATGCTGAAACTCTTATTCAACCATAAATTACTATAATTCACACATGTAACTGAATTTCCTGCCCAGTTCCGTGAGATGTTCTGACTGAGTGAAACACTGACACAAGAATGATCTCCGCCAAGTAGAGTCGGCGAAATAAATGTCACGTATGGACATTCTATTTGGAAATGGGCGATACTTGGTGGTAGCACAAATACATCGTATCTCTCTAGATATATTATTTTATATATAATAACAAAAAAATAATGACAATTAGTGAAAAAAGTGAGGATTGAAAATCCACGACAAAAGAAATCATTGTATTATATATTATCATTACATAAATCATTATATTATATACATCATTATAAAGAAATCATTATATACATAAAATTAAATAAGCTAATATAAAAAAATTTAATTGATATTTTACCATAAAAATTAAATCCATACAAATTTTCGGTGATGTGCAGCATGCTTTCAATCGTTTTTGAACGAAACGTGTCGAAACTTTTATCGATATATTTTTTTTCGGCAAATACAATGGTCCTATAATTAATTACTCTTTTCTGTAGAGAGCCCACAGCAATAATCACCGTATAAGATGGTACCGGATTTATTTGACGGAATTCATATGTGTCTAGTTCCAGATTCCCGTAGTCATTAACCAAAAGTGCGGACATTAGAACTGTAAAATTTCTTGGTACCGTAATCTGAAAATAAAATATACGTCGATAAAAATTAAAAGAATATTGTATTTTAGTATAATTAAAACTGTTTATAAAGAAATAGAGAAATTTATGCTTAAAAACATTTAATTTCTTTTCCACTAATGCATTCTCTTTCTTTGGAAATTTTTATCACTTTTATCAATAATATTAATAATAATCAATTGAATGTCATTGTATTCTTGTAAATGAATAAATGCGGAATACAATACCTACTCCTTGCGTTTAAATTCTTACCTTAGCAGTGTATTTAAATTTGACTGACGGTGTATCTTGGCAGGGAAACCATGCTCTAGCGTACATTTGCTGAAAAGGAAGACTTATATAAACTATGTTCACGTAAGAAAATATACTTGTATAGCCAGATCACCTTGTTGTCAGACAATAGGAAAGGATATACACCATCAGCTGTTTGCTCAGGTGTTAGCCAATGTAATGCAGGAGAGTTTGGACTTGTTTCATATTCAATTTGGACTTGGCATCTAAAAGTATTATGAGTATATATCAATTCTTACATCAATAAATTAATAATTGTATTTTTCTAAAAAGGTCTCATATTTACCTACGCTTATTATCACAATTAGTCAAGCTTTCAATATCAACAATTCGTGGTAACTCAATGATAAGGAAACATCCAGAAACGTAATTATTACTAATATAATAAGTTAATTGAAACTCTTCAAGAGGAAAATTTCTTACACTTTTTATAACAAGTTCGTGATTATCTAAAATCTAATTGTTCAAGAATATATATTAATAACAAATCAAAATTTTTGCACGATATTATAAAGAAGATTTTTAACTTACTACTTCCTGAACAGAAGATTCTCTTTCTATAGTTAAAATCGCTTTTCCTTCAAGAACCTTTTTATTAAAATCCACATTCAATTCTAAATGAGTGTGGGTTACTCGTGCAAATTCTAATAATTGGAACAATACAGAAAATAAATAATAAATAATAATATACAAAATGTAATGCATAAGTACATGACAAGAAATTAGTATATTATAATTAAAATCATTATACAATTGCGTGTAGTATTATTTGAATATGAAAATATTTTGCAGATTTTTAAACTCAAAAGTTATGGAGGAAATACGTTTATATAATAACACATAATTGTTTCAGAACTGAGACGACTGTTTTATGTATTTATCAAACTCTCCATCATATAAATTACTTCCACGCCCACGATCTAATTCTCATAATTAATAAAAATATGATAGAATAATCTAATTTTGAAAACTATAATATAAATTACTAAAGATCTAGAGACGTCACACACACAGCATAATTTTATCTTCAAAACGTTTTAATAAATTCCGCAAACATTTCTCATTCTATTTTTTTTTAAATTTGTTTAAAGATATTTTCTGTTGTGCTTATGTAGCTAATTAAATAACTAAAATACCTGGTAACGCAATAGAATGTAGATCGTCAGTAGACCCCGCGATTTCAGAAGAATCCATTTCAAAAGAATTGCGTTGTAGCCTTTTCGAATAATTTGCGATGAATGCTCTTCAGATCTAAACTGGCACTTATACAAGGGCACAGAATCACTTCTAACTTGTATATACTTTTACCCATTTTTCTTTGTTTGGCAACATTATCTGTCTATTACATAGTAACTGTAAATACCTCATATGTAATTGGATACATTTGAAAAATCGAACTCATAGTATATGCTCAGTTTAGTTTGTTTTAATTACATTTTTTAAAGTCAGTTTCTTTTTACTTTTTCGGTAAATATTCTATTATCAGAACATCATACTACAGCGTATAGAAGAGATGTCGGACATGCTGTTGAATAGTCCAGATGTGATGATAGTGAAAATGTAAATAAAAGACAATTATGAATTATGAATTTGAAAAATCTCTGTTTATACAAACTTGCGTATTGTGTGATATGTTTATATGATTAATTAATTTTCTGTAATTATGAAGATAATTTGTCCCTTTATCATAGATGACAAGTAGGTAAATGTGATAATTAATAAGATGTAGAATATGTAGAAGACGATCGAGAATTTGTGTTCAATATTCGTCATGTATATTTTCACAAAATTGCGCTTTTGTATTTCAAATTCGATATAAATATTTTTAATCAGTAATAGGTTGGATACAGTATGTTTATATAATTAATATTATATTTTGTATAAAAGAATGTCTATATTTAGTACAGTTTATAGATTAAGGAGTTAGTTACTGTCGTAATTGGTACGATGCAGATTGCAAAGAATTTGAAAGAGAGACAAGGAATCGTGTTTGATTGTTGCTGCAAGTATCTGGGCGAAATTGGAGCGCTTGTCGTACAAGTTTGTATAAAACGTACTAAATAAATGACTCTTGCAAAATATTTATATGTTAAAGAAATTTTGATTATGACTTTCTATAAAAACATTAATATAAAATTACTAAAATGCATACGTACATCTCTACTTAATCCATAAACATATATTATTCTTTAGCATTGTTTCAAGACAAGATTTCGATTGATTTCTTTCCCATGTATATTTTTTTCACGTAAAATGTATTAAATATAATTTTATGGAGTTGCAAAGAAAATTATTTCTCGATCTAATTACATATCATGATTTAGTTAATTCTAGCACACACATATGCGCCGCGAAGCGAATAATTTCGCAGACATTTTATTAGTAACTGAAATTCAGCAAACGTTAAACATTAAGGACATTATTAATTAGAATCTATAAATGTCATAGCTGTTTCGTAAGCGATATACAATAAAAATTGATTTCCTAGCATCAAGAATTTCCTCAAATATATATCTACGATTCGATTTCTTTGTCAAGATCTAATATTTTGGTTAATACGTAGTTTATTGTAAGGAAAATAAAATTTAAATAAAGTTTATATTGAAATTTCTGTTTCATACATTGAATTACATTTTACGATAATTTACATAATATTGCTGTATATGTTAGTTACATGGCACTCTGTAGGTATATAAAACATACATATATTTTTTATTTTCACGAAAGACTATGCCCAGTTTCTTATGGAAGTTGCGCCCTCGATGAACAGCATTGATTGTGAGATATATGGCTTGTATTGTAGGATATCGAAAGAGAGTTAAAAAGTTCCATGGTCATAAACTTGTAAAATGAGTCCCCTGAATGATAGAGCTGTCCAAAGTTTTCTATTATGGTCATGTACATATACCACTGGTCTTGTCCGATTTTTTTACATCAGGACACCTCACCGTGGTAACGACGGTAACGGATTGAACGAAAGACATTAAAATAATATGCATGGAATGTATTTAGTATAGTTTATTAACCCGGCTAACAAGGGAACGTTTAGAACTATCTCTTTTCGATTTTTTTTATTGGCTTTGATGCATGTTTAGGGATTGAAATAATTCCTCCACAGAAATTCCATATATTTGATTACGAGTGAATATCTCTGATACCGTGAGCTACCTATATGAAATAATGTTTTAGACATCTAAAGGTTACGATAGTAAGTGATCTCTATAATCTGTATTTACATATATTTTTTTAATATCATATTTTTTTACATATCCTCTGTCTTTAATGTTATTTTTGCAAAAATATAACATTTAAAAAAAATGTAAATACACAATAATCATATTTTTTCATACCTATATACTTCAATGTTATTTTTGCAAAAATGTAACATTAATAAAAATCTGAATGCACGATTATCATATTTTTTTACATACTCCTACTCTTCGTTACTTTTGCAAAAAATCTAAAATTCTAAATACACAATTACAAGGATCACTTAATATAGTAACCTTTTTGTCTAAATCATTTTTTCATATACATACCTCACGGTTTCGGAGATATTCGCTTGTTATTAAATATATAAAATTTCTTTCGAGGGTTTGTTTCAACCCCTAAATATGCTTCGAAACCGCTAAAACACATGTCTTATATTTTTCGCTATTTTATAGTATATCCAAATCCAAAGTCAATTCAAAGTCAGCGAAGGACAGTAGCAAATGTTCCCTGTAAGTCCCTGGACGTGATATCTCTGCCATTACGTCAAAGAAATTCGGATTTGGATGTCGTACGGTTAAGTATGGTGCGCGTGTGATGGCAGTCATGGTATCTGGGATATGCCAATATCTTGACAAAGACATCCATGTGCCAGTAACAGCAGCCAATAATATTTTTGTACAATTAGAGAGCTTCGATGAGCTTCGATGAACCTGAAGAGATAAGGTCCGTATACTCGTCAGACTTCAATTAGGCAAATAAAACCTTCTATTTCGTACTTCATGAGTATCCCCCTAACGACTAATATATGACCCACGACTGTTTACTCATGGGGCCCAGATAGGGCACAGTCCTCTAAATATCTTTTGACTATCCAACAGGAATTGTCGTCATGCATCACTGCGAATCGAGTTGCCGTTTATCGTTGAGTCTGTAAATAAAACAAACGATTTCTTAAATTTCATTGAACTTATAAGTTTAACAAAACTCCATTTAATTCCAACCAGAATTGTATTTCAAGTCTGACGATTTGTCGGCACGCAGTTTACTAAGGTTGAAATAATATTTATCTATTAAAAATAATAAAACACGAACATCCTGTTACGGCTTTCCTTTCCCTATTCTTCATACTGAATTTTAATCCGCGGAGCTATTTGAATATTACTTTATATAATAGTTATTAACAACTTACCAATTAAAAAATAAAATTAGCTTAATTATATTAACAAAATAATTAAGACGTCAGATGTAGAATTCTGTCTAATTCTTTCTGGGTTTCATATAACATTTTTTCCTTATTTTTCATGTACGTTTCGATCACCACTGGACGCATTTCTGTCCATTTGTATAAAGATTGAAATATAAGACATGCATAATTTGGAAAACAAAATTTAATGGCAAATTTCAAAGCTGATTCAACTTTTTCAGCCCATCGAACTTTAATACATAATAGCAGCCAAATAAACCTGCGAAATTTGTGCGTTTTACGTTAACCAATTGTGAATTAGACTAAATGAAGATATGCATATTTACCGTATTTCAATGTTTCGTCTATTGAAAGCGAAGCCAGGTATAATTGACTCTAGTTCCTCCTTGGTCAGATGCGTATTAAGAGTATGTTGAAAGTTTAAAAATATTATTCTTTGAACGTCACAAAATTCGCTTAATTGAAAATTTCTATTATTGACTATATCACTATTTTCAGGTTCCCAGTCTGCTGCTAAACGGAAACACTGTACTTCCAATATGGACACTCTCGGCACGATAAGAGGTGTGATGTTAAAAAACCACGAGTACCATTTAACACGATCTAATATCTGAGAAGAACATAGGAATCTTTATTTCTAATGCTGAACGTGTGACTACTGATGAAACTCTAGATTATTTATATTGGCATAAAAAGTATGTTACCCTCTTTTTGTGAGGAAAATATCGATACAAGCAATTTATCCAATCTGTAGTGTTGATACTTCTGTACGCAAAGCGTTGAAAATAATATTTAAGAAATTTTTCAAATACTACGGGTCCTCCTAATATACTCTCCAGATGATCCAATAGCACACATCCCCATTCGTAAGGCACACATTTAGTGGCTTTGTGAGGTGACATACCCGTCAAATTGGGTATTAAGCATTTTACCAAACCCGTATTTTCGAATTTATCGACCTGTAATATAATTTTAGAAAATAGTAAGAATAAAATAAATTATGTATGCATTTATCTTGTATAAAATGTAAAATGTTGTCAATTGGTAACATTATTTGTTACTTCATTTCTATTGCCTATAAGTTAATATCTTACCATACTACTTAGGTTCTTCAATCCTTCTCTTTGAAAAAATTTATACAAATCTTTATAATTCGTATACATTGTGCATCTAATTTTCCTGCAAATAAAAATGCTGATACTCTTGTTTAACCACAAATGCTGATAATTCGAACATGTGACTAAATTTCCTGACCAGCTCTGTGAAATGTTCCGAGCAAGAGAACTCATATAAGAAGTATCTCCGCCAAGTAGAGTCGGCGAAATAAATGTCACGCATGGGCATTCTATTTCGAAATGGGCGATACTTGGTGGAAGCACGCATATATCGTATTTATCTAGAGATACAATTTTAAATAGAATAAAGGAAATAATTATAAGAATAAACAAAAGATAGAAATTAATTATTCACAAAGGTAAAATTTATTATATGTATAAATTTAAATAAACTAATAGCAAAAAATCAAGTCAATATTTTACCCCACAAATAAGGCCCACACAGATTTTCAGCAGCCATCAGCATCGATTGGGCTGGACGACGAAGTTTAAGTATATTTCTCGCCAATCTTAAACTTCTTTCGGTAAATATCAAATTCCTTTCGGCAAATATAGTGATTCTTGCATCAAGTTTGATTGTTAGTAGTGAGCCTACAGCAATAATCACCGCATAAGATGGCACAGGTTTCTTTTGATGAAATTCATATACCGCTAACTCCGGACCCTCGTTTATTTTTTGCAAAAGTGCGGACATCAGAACGCTGAAATTCTTTTGTACAGAAATCTAAATAATGAAATATACGTATATTAAAAATATGCATTTTATTTTAGTTTAATGGAAGTAATTTTTAAGAAAATATAAACATTTATATTATATGAATAAAATTATTTTCTTTCTACTAACGCGTTCCATTTTTCCGCAAATTTTTATTACTTTTATTAATAATATTAACAATAATCAATTGAATGTCATTGTTTTCTTGTATATGAATAAATGCTGAATACAATACTCCATGTTTTTAAATTCTTACCTTAGCATAGTACTTAAATTTGACAGATGGAGTGTCCTGGCAAGGAAACCATGCTCTAGCGTAAATTAGCTGGAAAAATACAGACTTTTATATAATCTATTTAATCTATGTTTATGTAGAGAAATATCCTTGTTTAGCCGGTTTACCTTGTTGTTAGACAGTAGAAAGGGGTGTCTACCATCGGCAGTTTGCTCAGGTGTTAGCCAATATAGTGCAGGAGAGGCTGGACTTGTTTTATATTCAATTTGAATATTACATCTGAAAGTATCGTATTGTGGGTATAATAGTCATTTCTTACATGAATAATTTTTAATATAATTGTATTTTTCTAAAAAATATCTTATATTTACATAGAGTTATATGTAGTATCAGCAGTTTGTGGTAACTGTACACAAAATGGACTTCCAAGAGCATGACTATTTCGAACATGATAATTTAAGGGTGTCCCATCGGTGTCTGTGACATGTGATACAACAAGTCCGAGGTTATCTAAAATCTAATTATTTGATGTTACATATAACCAGTTAAATCTTTTGCTCGGTATAAAAAAATTACCTATATCTACTCACTATTTCATTAGTTGAAGGTTTTCTTTCTATCGTCAAAATTGCTCTTCCTTTGACAACTTTCTGATTAAAATCCACAATCAATTCCAAATCAGTATAGATCACTCTTGCCAATTCTTATAATTAGAAAAATAGAAATAAATAATATAAGTAAAAAGTAATGATATGTTAATGTAATAATTAAATACATAATAATAAATTACATATTGTAATGAAGAACATTATTGTAATTGCTTACGATGTTATTTGTAAAAGACAAACTATTACCATACTCTTATGTACTAAATGCAATATATTTCGTGCATTTAAAAAGATGCATAGTATATTGTTAGTTAATTAATATTGTCAGAGAATAATTCAATTTTAAATATTATACATTACTATAGAACTAAGTACATAAGTAGCAGTTTTGATTTCAAATATCTATAATATGAATTCCGCAACTTATTTTATTGCATTTTCTTTAAGAAAAAAGTAAATAAGTAAATTTAAAGTGTTTTTATTATACTTACGTATAGCTAATTAAGTAATTAAATAAAATACCTGGTATCGCAAAAGAGTGTGGATCTTCAGTAGATCTTGAAATATCCATTTTAGGACAGTCACGTTATAGCCTTTTCAAATAACTTACGATAAATGCGACAACAGATTTTTATGTCTAAACTGGCCGAACAAAGGCACAGTATTGCTTTTAACTTCTATCACTTTCTTCTGTTTGGTAACATATTTTGTTTACTAGAACGTCAAAGTGACTGTGACTTTTCGCTCATAAACATATATCCGATAACTAGGGAACTTTAGTAAATCCGATAACTAGGGAACTTTAGTAAATCAAACTGTCATATACTGCGAGATTGATTTACTTTAATTGAATTTATATTTTAAGTCCCTAAAAAGAAATATTTATAATTCTTATCAGTAATTTCTGTTCATAAAACATATAATACCATAAAACCACTATTTTTTCTATCGGAATGTTAGTAATTAATTATTTGAATGTTATACTAATCGAGTTAATAATTATAGTAATTATACCTATATCCATTGAAACTGATCGTGTTACGCTGTGCTACAGAATGCATGTATCAGCAGTACCAGCTCGAGTCGCTCGACTAATTGCAATGTACTTTTGATCTATCCACTTGTCTGACGGAAAAACACAACTAAAAGATCAACCTTGAACATTTGTAATCAATAAATTTTTAACCCTTTGTGCAATAATTTTTAATCGAACATATTCTTAACTTCTCAATCAAATATATATTGTACCCGCAATATATACTGCATTCTGTGGACTCCATTTGACACTTCGAGCTCAGAATTTTAACTTAATCGGCGAATTATAGTTGAAGGATCAAAAAGAAAAAAGAACGCAATACTAGATATATTCTAATTAAAATACGCATAAAGAAATAATAATTGCACGTTTTAATTAAATATTTTGTAATTTCCGTCTATATTTCGCGTTTGATAAAAGTGCCGCGTACGATTTGTAAAATAGACATCGCGAAATCATTATAAATAGTTAATTAATAAATTATTTAATTGAGCCGACTTGCCAAATCGTAATTGTGTGCTTATTGCTTGCACCGATCGTGTTCTAATTATTATCTACGAAACGAGGAGTGGCGTGCTGCCTGCCGGCACCATTGCGGTAAGAAATTAATATCCTAAATAAAAATATCATAACGAATAAGCATGGAAATGAAAAATTTATCGTCGTAAAGCCGCTAGGAAAGATTTCTTTATTGCTAAAATTTTTGGCTAAGTTGCAAAAAGCATCACGGAACAAAAAATTTTTTTCTAGGGCCACCGTTGCGGTAAAAATACCATACAAGTAGTCCATCCAGTTTATACTTTTGTATGCAAATTTAAAAAAATAAAATTTAAGAAATGTTTCGTATACTGAGGATTTTTTAATAACATATTCTCTAGATGATCTAAGCACACGTCCTACTTCGTAAGACACATATATACTTAGAGTGACGACAAACCCAAATTGGGTAATTAACATTTAACAAGCTCGTATTTCCGAATTCTTCAACCTGTAATATAATTTCAGAAAATAGTAAAAATAAAATATTTAAAAATGCAAGATGTGTGTATATTTATTGTGTTTACAATGTAAAATTATAGGAGCTGCAATCTGTAGACTCGATTTAACGATGGTATGTTACTCTCAGCTTAAAATTTAAAATTGTACTGTCAGATGGCCGAAAACAGTACAAATTAAAACAATACAAAATTTATTCTCATATTATCATGACACGGTACTCTTATAAGTTTATCTAGCGTCTTTACGTCACACTTTCAAATAAAATACCTCAGAAACTATACATAATAACAAATGTTACGACACTTTTCCTATATAATGTTTATCGCTCCTGCAATTTGTGACCATTCTGATTAAGATCGGTGCAGTCAATCTCGAAATCTCAATGGTGAAAAGTTATTTTTTTTTCGTGAAGCGAATTTAGATTCAGTCACACGTTGTACATACACACGCACTCACGTAAAGCGAGTTTGTCCCTCAAGCCGCATTTGCAACTCTCATGTACATGAATATTTGAATTTGAATGTATGTGATACATGTGAACTTAAGCACGCATATATTTTCTCGTACATCCTTCAGCAGTCTCACAACTGCACTCGAAGCATTTGAATGAATGTGTGATGTACTATGTCGTGTACGTAATAAAAATGTATACATTGTTCTTTTAATGCGTTCACAGGTGACAATTAATAACGCCGTAATGTTAATAAATATTTTAAAAATATAGGAAATATAATGACCAAATATATACCAAATGGGAAATATAATAAAAAATAACTTAAGTGATACGCATTCGGCAACTCTCCCCTATTTACGTGTATCTACGTTAAAAGTTTCAACGCGCTTTCTCGTCTTAATAGACGGAAATAAATAATTGCCAATAATAAAAGTGAGCAATTCTAATAGAGTAGAGCACAATCTAAAAAGTGCTTTTTGAATTATCTTTCTGTCTTTTACAACTGCCGAGATATAAACCTTATTTAACATAATAATAAAGCGCGCGTGCCGTAAAGATCGGGCGCCAAATGATTTCTGACTTTCATAAAACGCTTAACCGTAAATGATAGAAAGACGATAGAAAAAAGATTTTGTACTTCGTACTTTGCCTTAGTGGTATTACTCAATTGTATTACTCTCAATTATGTACTTTTGTTTATTAAAGCAATAAAGCGCGAGCTGGTCAAAAGAATCGTGCGTCTCGCCATTCATCATTTTCATTAAACGTTTATATCTCAGCAATCGTAAAAGACAGAAAGATGATTCAAAAAACACTTTTTAAATAAAGTATTTTTGTTGCGCGCCGATTTCGGAACTATATCAAAATCTGAGTCATTTTTGGCTAAAATTATATGGAATAAATATGTTCTCGTCAAGGTATAAGGAAAATTTATATTATTTGTTCACTGTCAAAATCGCCAATGTACTACTTAATATTGTCAATTTATATAGTGTCGATCGTGAAACTACATGCTTTTTATCGTTATACGTTAATGTAACGGCAGTAGTCAAAGTATATATACGATTGAACGGTATAACTTTTCGGGACATTGTCTCATTTCTAAGATTCCGGGATTATGATATTTTGGCACATTGTCACGTTTCTAAGATTTCGAGATTATGCCCTTTCGGCACATTGTCACGTTTCTTAAATTTTGGGATTTTGACTTTTCGGGACAATAAAGATTTTCAAATTTTAGCACATTTTTTTTCGGGACTTTGCATGTCCACCAATATTATGATTTATTTAATTCTAGCATACACATATTCTCCGTGAAGCGAATAATTTCGCAGATATTTTATTAGTAAAATCCAGCAAACGTTAAACATTATTGATATCAGAGTCCATAAATGTCATAGCTGTCTCGTAAGCGATAGACAATAAAAATTGATTTTCTAGCATCAAGAATTTTCTCAAATATATATCCATGATTCGATTTCTTTGTCAAGATCTAATATTTTGGTTGAAGTAATACGTAGTTTATTGTAAGGAAAATATAATTTAAATAAAGTTTATGTTGAAATATCTGTTTCATACATTGAATTACATTTTACGATAATTTACATAATATTACTGTATATGTATATTGGTTACATGGCACTCTGTATATAAAACATACATATTTTTTATTTTCACTAAGGACTATGCCCAGTTTCTTATGGAAATTAGGCCTTCGATGAACAGCATTGAGACATGACTTATATTGTAAGACATCAAAAGAGAGTTAAGAAGTTCCATGTATATTATAACCTTGTAAAATGAGTCACCTGAATGGTATAGCTGTCCAAAGTTTTCTATTATGGTCATGTACATATACCACTGGTCTTGTCCGATTTCTTTACGTCAGGGCACTTCACCGCGGTAACGACGGTAACGGATTGAACGAAAGACATTAAAATAATATACATGGAATGTATTTAGTACAGTTTATTAACCCGGCTAACAAGAGAACGTTTGGAACTATCTCTATTCGATTTTGACGGGCTTTGGATATGTTGTAGAGTAGCGAAAAATAACAGACACGCATTTTTTTTAATGGCTTTGATGCATGTTTAGGTATTGAAATAATTCCTCGACAGAAATGTAAATACAGATTATAGAGATCACTTAATATCGTAACCTTTAGATGTCTAAAACATTGTTTCATATAGGTACACAGTATCAGAGATATTCACTCATCAATCAAATATATGGAATTTCTTTCGAGAAGTTGCTTTAATCTCTAATATGCTTCGAAACCGATAAAACACATATCTTTTATTTTTCGCTATTTTATAGCATATCCAAAGCCAATTTAAAATCAATGAAGGACAGTACCAAATGTTCCCTGTAAGTCCCTGGACGTGATCTCTGCCATCACGTCAAAGAAATTCGAATTTGGATGTTGTACGGTTAACTATGGTGCGCGTGTGATATTGCAACAGTCATGATATCTGGGATATGCCAATATCTTGACAAAGACATTCACGTGCCAGTAACAACAGTAGCACGTAATATTTTTGTACAATTAGAGAGCTCTGATGAGGAAAAGAAACCTGAAGAGAGATAAGGTCCGTACGCTCGTCAGACTTCGATTAGGCAAAACTTTCTATTTCGTACTTCATGAGTACCCCCATAACGATTAATATATGACCCATAACTGTTTACTCATGGGGCCCAGACAGGGCACAGTCCTTTAAATATCTTTTGACTATCCAACAGGAATTATCGTCATGCATCACTGTGAATCGATGTTGCCGTCTATCGTTGAGTCTGTAAATAAAACAACTACTTAAATTCCATTGAAATTGTCTTACAACAAATGCGTGGTACCAAAATTTGTATCCGCATTTGTTCCATAAACATTTCAAAAGTTTTTAATCGTCTTTTCTTTATATTGAATAAATTATTTTATATAAGTTATTAACAACTTACCTATTAAAGAATAAAATTAACTTAATTATATTAACCAAATAATTAAGAAGTCAGATGTAGAATTCTGTCTATTTTTTTCTGAGTTTTATACAACATTTTTTCTTTATTTTTCATATACGTTTCAATCACTATTGGACGCATTTCTGTCCATTCGTACAAAGATTGAAATATAAAACGTGCATAATTTGGAAAACAGAATTTAATGGCAAAATTCAAAGCTGATTCAACTTTCTTAGCACATCGAGCTTTAATACATAATAGCAGCCAAATAAACCTGCAAAATTCGTGCGCTTTACATTATGCAATTATGAATCAAGCTGAATGAAGATATGCATATTTACCGTATTTCAACATTTCGTATATTGAAAGCGAAAATAGGCATAATTGATTCTAGTTCTTCCTTGGTCAGATTCGTCTTAAAAGTATGACGAATTAAGAATATTATTCTCTCAACGTCACAAAATTCATTTGCAATTAGTTGCAAATTTCTGTCATTAACTACATCACTATTTTCAGGGTCCCAGTCTACTGATAAATGGAAACACTGTAGTTCCAATATGGACACTCTCGGCACGATACGTGGTGATATGATATTAAAGAATAATAAGTACCATTCAACACGATCTAATATCTGAGAAGAACATAGAAGTCCTTATTTTTAATGCTATAAACGTGTGACTACTGTCAAAACAATAGATTATTTATATTGGTATAAAAAGTATGTTATTACCCTCTTTTGGTGATGAAAATATTGATACAAGCAATTTTTCCAATCTGTAGTGTTGATACTTCTATACGCAAAGCTTCGAAAATAATATTTAAGGAATTTTTCAAATACTGCAGGTCCTCCTAACATACTCTCCAGATGATCCAATAGGAAATATCCCCATTCGTAAGGCACATATTTTGTGGCTTTGTGAGGTGAAATATTCGTCAAATTGGGTATTAAGCATTTTAACAAGCCCCTATTTTCGAATTGTTCGATCTGCAATATAATTTCAGAAAATAGTAAGAATGAAACAAGTGAGAATGCAAGATTATGTATTTATCGTATGAAATGTAAATTGTTGTCAATTGGTAACATTATTTGATACTTCATTTCTTATTGCCTAATCAAATTTAATATCTTACTATGCTACTTACGTTTCTTAAATCTTCTCTTTGAAAAAATTCATTCATTTCTTCATAATTCGAATACCTAACGCATCCAATTTTTCTATAAATAAAAATACTGAAACTCTTATTCAACCACAAATGCTCGTAATTTGAACACGTAACTAAATTTCCTGCCCAGCTCTGTGAGATGTTTCGAGCAAGAGAACTCATATAACAATCATCTCCGCCAAGTAGTGTCGGCGAAATAAATGTCACACATGGACATTCTATTTTGAAATGGGCGATACTTGGTGGAAGCACGCATATATTGTATATACCTAAAGATACAATTTTAAATGTATAATAAAAAAATAATAAATAGAATAAACAAAAGAGAGAAATTGATTGTTTACAAAGGTAAAATTTATTATATGTATAAATTCAAATAAAGTAGCAAAAAGTCTCGTCAATATTTTACCCCACAAATAAGGTCCACACAGGCTTTCGGCAGCGCTTAATAGCTCTTGAGCTGAACGACGAAGTTTAAGTATATTTTTCACAAATCTTGAACTTCTTTCGGGAAATATCAAGTTCCTTTCGGCAAATATATTGATTCTTGCATCAAGTTTTATTTCTAGTAGTGAGCCTACAGCAATAATCACCGCATAAGATGGCACAGGTTTCTTTTGATGAAATTCATGTATGTCTAGCTCCGGACCTGCATCGTATATACTTTGCAAAAGTGCGGACATCAGAACTCTAAAATTCTTTTGTACAAAAATCTAAAAAATAAAATATACGTATTTAAATATTAAATATATACATTGTATTTCAGTTTAACTGAAGCAATTTCGAAGAAAATATAGGCATTTATATTACCTATAGAGGGATAAACATATTTTCTTTCTACTAACGCATTCCATTTTTCCGCAAATTTTTATCTCTTTTAACAATAATAATCAATCGAATATCATCGTTTTTATGAATAAATGCGGTAAATGAATAAATGCGATATGCATACAAATACTACTTGTGTTTAAATTCTTACCTTAGCAGAATATTTAAATTTGACAGATGGGGTGTCCTGGCAAGGAAACCATGATCGAGCGTAAATTAACTGGAAAATACAGACTTTTATATAATCTATATTTATGTGGAAAAATATCTTTATTTAGCTGGTTTACCTTGTTGTTAGACAGTAGAAAGGGATGTCTACCATCGGCTGTTTGCTCACGTGTTAGCCAATATAGTGCAGGAGAGGTTGGACTTGTTTTATATGCAATTTGAATTTTACATCTGAAAGTATCGTATTGTGATAGTATTGGGATAGTCAATTCTTACATAAATAATTTTTAATAAATATATTTTCCTAAAAATATCTTATATTTACATAGAGTTATATGTAGTATCAACAGTTTGTGGTAACTGTACGCATAATGGACTTCCAAGTGCATGACTATTTCCAACATGATAATTTAAAGGTGTCCCATTAGTGTCTGTGACATGCGATACAACAAGTCCGAGGTTATCTAGAATCTAATTACTCAATACTGCATATTAATAACTGTTAAAAATTATTGCTCGATATGAAAAAGGAAACTTACTCACTATTTCATTACTTAGAAGTTGCCTTTTTATCGTCAAAATTGCTTTTCCTTTAAGAACTTTTTGATTAAAATCCACAATCAATTCTAAATCGGTATAGATCACTCTTGCCAGTTCTTATAATTAGAAAAATAGAAATAAATAATGTAAGTAAAAAATAATGATATATTAACGTAATAAGTAAATACATGATAACGAATTATTGTAACGAAAATTATTATTGTAATTGCGCACAATGTTATTTGTAAAATGCAAACAATTTCCAGATTCTTATACTAGATGCAATATATTTCAGGCATTTAAAAAGATGCATAGCGTATTGTCAGTTAATTAATATTGTCAGAGAATAATCCAATTTTGAGAACTATACATTAATTGCTATAGAACTAAATATATACGTCCAGCAGTTTTGATTTCAAACATCTATATGAATTCGGCAACTTATTTTATTGTATTTTCTTTAAGGGAAAAGTAAATAAGTAAATTTAAAACATTTGTATTATGTTTACGTAGCTAATTAAGTAATTAAATAAAATACCTGGTATCGCAAAAGAGTGTGGATCTCCAGTAGATCTTGAAATATCCATTTAGGATAGTCAGGTTGTAGTCTTGTCAAATAACTTACGATAAATGCGATAACAGATTTTTATGTCTATACTGGCCGCACAAAGGCACAGTATTGCTTTCAACTTCTATCACTTTCTTCTGTTTGGTAACATATTTTGTTTACTAGAACGTCAAAGTGACTGTGACTTTTCGCTCATAAACATATTCGAACTAGGGAAATTTAGTAAATCAAACTGATGTCATACACTGCGGGACTGGTTTACTTTAATTGAATTTACATTTTAAGTTTCTAAAGAGAAATATTTATAATTTTTTTTTACTAGTAATTTCTGTTCATAAAATATATAATACCATAAAAATTGTTCTTCTAAGGAATTATCTTTTCTATTGGAATGTTAATAGTCAATTAATTGAATATACTAATCAAGTTAATAATTATTTATTGAAACTGATCGTGTGCTACAGAACGGCATGTATCAGCAGTACCGGCTCGAGTCGTGGCGCTCGACTAATTGCAATGTACGTTTGATCTAATCATTTGTCCGACGGAAAAACACAACCAAAAGATCAGCCTCGAATATTTGTGGTCAATAAATTTTTAACCCTTTATGCAATAATTTTTAATCGAACATATTTTTTTCAATTAAATATTGTACTTGCAATATGCACTGCATTCCGTTGACTCTATTTGACGGTCACTTCGCAAGCTCAGAATTTTGAATTAATCAGCGAGTTATAGTTAGAGGACTAAAAAAATAATAACGCAATATTAAATATATTCTAATTAAAATACGTGTAAAGAATTAACAATTGCACGGAAGCGTTTTAATTATATATTTCGTAATTATATTTCCGTCTATATTTCGCGTTTAATAAAAGTGTCGCGTATAAATTCAATTTGTAAAATAGACATCGCGATATCATTATGAATAGATAATTAATAAATTAATTAACTGAGCCGACTTGCCAAATCGTAATTGTATACTCTTATTGCATGCACTGACCGTGTTCGAATTATCTAATACGAAACGAGGAGTGGAGTGGTACCTGCCGGCGCCGTTGCGCTAAAAATTGATATCCTAAATAAAAATATCATCACAAGTAAGGCATGAAAATAAAAAATTTATTGTCGTAAACCGTTAGGAAAGATTTTTTTTATTGTTAAACTTTTCGGCTAAGTTGCAAAGAGGATCACGGAACAAAAATTCTTTTCTAGGGCCACCGTTGCGGTAAAAATGCCATACAAGTAGTTATTAATATTTATACTTTTCCATCCAGTTCTTAATATTTATACTTTTATATGCAAATTAAAAAAAAATAATATTTAAGAAATGTTTCGTATGCTGAGAATCCTTCTATAACATGTTCTCTATATGATCTAAGAGTACACGTCTCACTTCGTAAGACACATACTTATAGTGTTTTTCACTGGCAGAACTGGTGCGCACTCAGTGCACATTAAAGCCGTTGTACACTGATTTAATTTCTAATATTTAAAGTAAAATGCAAATATTTCGACTGATAAAATACTCATTGTCAGTACATATTTTACCAAATAGTGCAATAAAGAATATTGAGGATTTCATGATTTAACCCGATTATATTAAACATACACTTTACGTTGGTTTGTGTACGACGGCTTTAATGTGCACTGAGTGCGCACTGGCTCTGCCAGTGAAAAACGCTATTAGAGTAGCGACAAACCCAAATTGGGTAGTAAACAAATAACAAGCTCGTATTTCCGAATTTTTCGACCTGTAATATAATTTCAGAAAATAGTAAAAATAAAATAAGTAAAAATGCAAGATTATGTGTGTATTTATTGTGTTTACAATGTAAAATTATGGGAGCTGCGATTGCAGACTTGTAGACTCGATTTATGGTATGTTACTCTTAAATCAAAATTTAAAATTGATTGACGAGTTACTGTCAGACGGCCGAAAAAAGTACAAATTAAAACAATGTAGAATTTGTTTTAATGAAACGGTACGGTGGTACCGCGACGTCAAGTATGTAAATATGACTAAGTATGTTCATATCATCATGACGCGGTACTGTTTTAAGTTTATCTAGCGTCTTATGTCACACTTTTAAATAAAATATCTCAGAAACTATTGACATAATAAAAACTGTTACGACATTTTTTTTATATAATGTTTATCGCGCCCGTAATTTGCGACCATTCTGATTAAGATCGGTATCGAAGTCGCAATGGTGAAAAGTCACTTTTTTTCGCAAAGCAAATTCAGATTCAGTCATACATTGTACATTATACTCACGTAAAGCGAGTTTGTTCCTCAAGGCGCATTTGCACTCTCACGTACATGAATATCTGAATGTATATGATATATGTGGGTATGTAAACTTAAGCACGTATAACAATGTTCTCGTACATCTTTCAGCAGTCTCACAACTGCATTGAAGCATTTGAATAAATGTGTGATGTATTATGTTGTATACTACATAATAAACATATATATACTTTGTTATTTTAATGCATTCACAGATGACAATTGATAACACCGTAATGTTAATAAATATTTTAAGAATGTGGGAAATATAATGACCAAATATATACCAAATGGGAAATATAATAAAAAATAACTTAAGTGACATGCATTCGGCAACTCTACCCTATTTACGTATATCTACGATTCGACCTTTTTATCAAGAGAGGGGAATTCCACAAGTCGTTGGTAATTTACAAAAACTTCCCAGGACGGAGCCGACCGATCTACGATGTAGACCTGATAAAAAGCGGAATGGAAGCATTTACGAGGACTTCCTACAAATTGCTCGCCATATTTATACAGATACTGCAGATGTACATATGTATCTCCGCACGTAAGGATAATTTCGAGATTTTTAATTGCCTTGAAATAATTATACAGATCGATATTCTCTTGAATCAGTCTGCCTATCGAAAGAAAATCAGCATTGTATTTAATGTTTAATGTTGAAACATAAAAAGAAATATATTTTTTATAAATTGTAGATACTGCTTTTAAATAAATTTATAATAATTAAAAAAAAATTATACAATAATAGCAGACGCACATATGTAATAGTCAAATTTAAAGGAGATACAGACAACATAAATATAAATCATCTCGTAGATTCGGAATCTAGACACCAATATTTTAATTGCAGTAATCAATTGTGAGGAAAATAAAATTTAAAAGTTTATGCTGATACATTTATGTTTTATACAATTAATTACATTAACAAGATTGAGTAGGATAGTATTTTGTATATAAAAAATACATTTTTTATTTTTACAAATTTATATATCTTTTAACGATCCAACAAAAACTATCGTTATGCGAACTGAGTTCCCTTCACTTCAAAGCCTGACTCTGTAAATCACAGACAAAATAAACAACTTCTTAAATTTCAACAAAATCATCTTATAAAAAATGCATGATAGAAATTTATATATATTCATTGTATTGTTACATAGTTCTTTACAGTTCAACACTTTTTAAGTATTTTTTTTTCTAATTATAAAGAATATATCATTTTACATTACAGTTACTAATGACTTACCCGTAGAAAAAGAAAATTAAGTTAATTCTTAACGAGATAAATATCAATTTATGTGCAGAGTTCTGTCTAATTTTTTCTGGGTATCATACAACATCTTTCCTTTATTGCGATTATATGTTTCGATCGCTTGTTCACGCATTTCTTCCCATTCGTACAACTGTTCAAATATAGGACGTGCAAGATCCGGCGAACAAAATTCAATAGCAAAATTTAAAGCTGATCCAACTTTCTCAGCCCATCGAACTTTAATGCACAAGAGCAGGAAAAGAGACCTGCGAAATACATGCGCTTTACTCAATTATAAATCAATCTGAATGTATGTATGCATATTTACTGTAATCGTCCATTGTCAAGATCGAAAGAATAAAGATCTGAAATTAATTTCAGTTTTTTGTCGGTCAGACTCGTATGAAGCATATCTAGGTAGCATAATAAAAATCCTTTCTGAGCGTTACAAAGGTGCCTTTGATCTATTATGGTAGAAGGAATATCAGAAGCTTCGTTGCATTTTAACAATTCTTCAGCTAAGTTAATAAGATTTGTTTCCCACACTAAACAAAAAATTCTTGTTAAATTCGTGAAATGCATTAGTAATTGGTTTTTTTTTAAATATTACATTATTATTACCAATTTTAATAATAATAACAAAACATTTTGTAATAATTATAAACGTTTTGAAAAAGTTAATTTTGCGTTTAGTTGAGCCAACTAAATTATGTAGTACTCATTGTATCAAACACCGTAAAAATTACTCTAATTTAGTGATAATTAACAAACAGTTTGATAATTAATACTAAATTGTCTTAAAAAGCCTTATCTGATTGGTTTGCTGACAGTTACTCAATTATTTAGTAAGCAATTTGGTTACATTTATCATTATTTGGTAATAATTATCAATATTAACTAAATCATATCAGGTTTTGCTAGAATTATTTGTTGAAATTAACCAAATTATTTCGTCGCCATCACCTATACGTTTAGTTGAAACTATTTCACCAAGGTGAAATGGTGAAATTCTTTTTTAACTAAACGTATAGGTGATTGCGACGAAATAATTTGATTAATGTCAACAAATAATTCTAGCATAACCTGATATGATTTGGTTAATATTGGTAAAGTTTGATAATTATTACCAACTACATAATTTAGTTGACTCAACTAAACGCAAAATTGACTTTTTCAAAATGTTTATAATTATTATAAAATGTTTTGTTATTATTATTAAAATTAGTAATAATAATCAAATATAAAAAAAAAACTGATTTTGAAATGCATTTCGCGAATTTACCGAGGATTTTTTCTTTAGTACATGTGATTATATCTGTCTCGATAGGTGAAGCAGAAGTACGGTAGAACCACCAATCCCATGCAATACTATCTAATATCTGAAATCGATATTAAAGTCATTATTTTTAATTGTTAGGAGTATAAATACTAGTAAAACTGTAGTTTATATGTATAAATAAATAAAAATGTTACCTCCTTTTTGTCAAGAAAATATTTATACAAATGGTCCTTCCAATTCTTAGTATTTATACTTTTGTAGGCAAATTCAAAAAAATAAGATTTAAGAAATGTATCGAATACTGAGGGTCCTTCTAATAAATTTTCTAGATGATTCAGTAGCATATATCCCCGTTCGTAAGGAACACATTCAATAGCTTTATGTGGCAAAATTTGTTTCAAATTAGGTACTAAGCACAGCAAGCCAGCATTCTTTAAATTTTCTGTCTATAAAGCAGTTTCAAAAGATGATAAAGTTCGAATGCAAAAATGTGTGTTTATTGTGACAATGTCAAATATTAATATTTGGTAATATTATTACTCTTCATTTCTTTTATCTTTCAAAGTTAATACTTTACCTTGTCATCCAGAGCGATTAGTTCTAATTTATTTAAAAACTTTATTTCTAAATGAATCGACATTTGGCTTGCAACTTTCTTGGAAATAAAATTGCTGAAACTCTTATTCAACCATAGATTACTATAATTCACACACGTAACTAAATTCCCCGCCCAGTTCCGTGATATGTTCTGACTGAGTGAATAACTGATACAAGAACGATCTCCGCCAAGTAGAGTTGGTGAAATAAATGTCACGTATGGACATTCTATTTGGAAATGGCCGATACTTGGTGGTAGCACACATACATCGTATCTCTCTAGAGATATTATTTTATATGTAATAACAAAACATAATGACAATTAGTGAAAAAAGTGAGGATTGAAATCCACAACAAAAGAAATCATTATACATGTATATATATATATATATATATATATATATATATATATATATATATAATTAAATATACCAATATAAAAAAAATTTAGTTGATATTTTACCATAAAAATAACATCCATACAGATTTTCGGCAATCCGCAACATGCTTTCAATCGTGTTTGAATGAAACGTCTCAAAACTTTTATCAATATATTTGTTTTCGGCAAATACATTGGTCCTATAATTAATTTTTCTTTTTTGTAGAGAGCCCACAGCAATAATCACCGCATAAGATGGTACAGAGGCGTATTGATGGAATTCATATTTGTCTACCTCCGGATCCTCCTGGTTTACGTTATGCGAAAGTGCGGACATTAAAACTGTGAAATTCTTTGGTACCGTAATCTAGAAATAAAATATGCGTCAATAAAAGTTAAAAAAATAGTGTATTTTGGTATAATTAAAACTGTTTATAAAGAAATAAAGGAATTTATGCTTAAAAACATTTAATTTCTTTTTCACTAATGCATTCTCTTTTTTCGCAAATTTTTATCACTTTTATCAATAATATTAATAATAATCAATTGAATGTCATTGTATTCTTGTAAATGACTAAATGCGGAATACAATACTCCTTGCGTTTAAATTCTTACCTTAGCAGTGTATTTAAATTTGACAGATGGGGTGTCCTGGCAAGGAAACCATGCTCTAGCGTAAATTAGCTGGAAAAATACAGACTTTTATATAATCTATTTTATTAATTATATGATTAAATATATTTTATTTAATCTATGTTTATGTAGAGAAATATCCTTATTTAGCCGGTTTACCTTGTTGTTAGACAGTAGAAAGGGATGACTACCATCGGCTGTTTGCTCACGTGTTAGCCAATATAGTGCAGGAGAGGTTGGACTTGTTTTATATTCAATTTGAATTTTACATCTGAAAGTATCGTATTGTGGATGGTCAATTCTTACATAAATAATTTTTAATAAATATATTTTCCTAAAAATATCTTATATTTACACAGAATTAGAAGTAATATCAGCTTTTGGTAACTGTATAGAAAATGAACTTCCATGAGCTTTACTATTTCCATCATGACACTTTAATGGTGTTCCATCAAAGCTTGTGACATCTGATATAACAAGTCCGAGATTATCTAAAATCTAATTATTCGATATTACATAATATTAATAACCAGTCAAATCTTTTGCTCGGTATAAAAAATTTATCTACTCACTATTTTCCTAGTTGAAGGTTTTCTTTTTATGGTCAAAATCGCTTTCCCTTTAAGAATTTTTTGATCAAAATCCACAATCAATTCTAATTCGGTACAGATCACTCTTGCCAATTCTTATAATTAGAAAAATAGAAATAAATAATATAAGTAAAAAGTACGTAATGAGACATATAAATGTAATTAGTATAAATACATTCACCCGCAAAAAAATGAGCCACTTGAAATTAGCGCTAAAAAGCACCAAATCAAAGATACATATCTTTGTGAAAAGTGATCGCAGAGTGATGTTTAAAAAAGCGTTTTAAAGCTTGAATTCTCAGCTTTCGAATGCTTTAAGGCTCGTTTCTCTACAAAAGTCTTACTACGAACGGAGCTGTTTTAAAGTGGTTCAACGCCCTATATTATATGAGCAGTAAATATGTTTAGATTAGGTAATTGTCTCATTTATTAACGGAAATAAGCATTAAACGGCAGAAAATTTTGTTATAGAATTACGAGATTTTTTTCACTCTGCAATCATTTTTCACAAAGATACATATCTTTGAATTTGATGCTTTTTAGCGCTGATTTCAAGTGAATGTATTTTATCACAATATATGTATATTATTATGTACACATAATGTGTACATAATAATATATTATATATTGTAATAAAAATCATTATTATAATTGCGCAGAATGTTATTTGTAACATGCAAACAATTTCCAGACTTTTATACTAAATACAATATATTTCGTGCATTTAAAAAGATGCATAGCATATTATCGGTTAATTAATATTGTCAGAGAATAATTTAATTTTGAAAATTATAAATTACTAGGAAGCAAGGATATGTGCAGCAGTTTTGTTTTTCAAACTTCTTTGTGAATTCCGCAAGCATTCCTTATTTTATTATTATTATCTTTAGGAAAAAATAAGCAAATATATTTAAAGTACTTTATATTTGCTTACGTAGTTAATTAAGTAATTAAATAAAATACCTGGCTGCGCAAAAGAGTGTGGATCTTCGGTAGATTCGGTTGAAATATTCATTTTAGGACAGTCACGTTGTAGCCTGTTCAAGTGACTTACGATAAATGCGACAATAGATGTTTATGTCTATACTGGTCGCACAAAGGCACAGCTTTTAACTTCTATCACTTTCTTTTGTTTGGCAACATATTCTGTTTATTAGAACGTCAAAGTGACTGTGACTATTGGCGCATAAACGTTTCCGAACTAGGGAAATTTAGTAAATTAAATTGTCATACACTGCGGGACTGATTTTATTTAATTAAATTTATATTTTAAATTTATAAAAAAAAATATTTATGATTTTTATTAGTAATTTCTGTTCATAAAATATAAAACCATAAAAATTGTTGCTCTAAGTAGCTATTTTTTCTATTGGAATGTTAATAATTAATTAATTGAATGTACTAATCGAGTTAAAAATTATCCATTGAAACTGATCGTGTTACGCTGTGCTATAGAACGGCATGTATCATGCTGCTGGCAGTGCCGGCTCGAGTCGTAACGCCCGACTGATTGCAACGTACTTTTGATCTAACCACTTATTCAACGGAGAAACAAACACAAGGTTTGCCTTAAACTTTTGTGGTCAATAAACTCTTAACTTTTTATGCAACAATTGCATTAATTTTTAACATATTACGAACATATTCTCTACTTTTGAATTAAATATTATACATGCAATATGCACTGCATTCTGTGGACTCTATTTGATGATCACTTCGAGCTCAGAATTTTAAATTAATCGACGATTGTTATAGTTAGACAGCCAAAAAAATAAGAACGCAATACTAGATATATTCTAATTAAAGTACGCGTAAATTTATCAATTGCACGGAAGCGTTTTAATTAAATATTTTGTAATTTCCGTCTATCTTTCGCGTTTGATAAAAGTGTCGCGTACAAATTCAATTCGTGAAAGATATCGCGATATCATTACGAATAGTTACTTAATAAATTAATTAGTTGAGCCAAATCATAATTGTGCGCTTAATTATTGCATGCACTGATCGTGAACCAATTAATTACGAAACGAGGAGTAGCGTTCTGCTTTATTCCGGCTTGTATCGTGTTATCTGACAATAAGTGCAATGCACTTTTAAATTAGCAATTTTTCCGACAGAAAAACAAACACAAGGCAAGGCCAGCTTTGAATTTTTGCGGTCAAAAGACTTTCAACTTCAACACTTTGTAAAATAATTTTAGATTGATTATTCTCTTTTCTTTATATTAAAAATTACGACTGCAATTTTTGCAGTATTTTATGAGCTTAATTTCACACAATTCGTGTACTATTCTACACTCTCAGTCTCAACTTAAAATTAGTTAATAGATTATGTTTATGTCATTAATCACAAGTGTAAAATGCGAGATAAAATTTGTTTTAATTACAGTATTTACAAGGAATTAACAATCGTTAATAAATACAAGACATAGTCTCTATTAAAAATATTAAAATTCTTACCGTAGCAGAGTTCATAGATTTGACAGATGTGTCATAACATGGAAACATGGCTCTTGCGTAGGTAGACTAAAAAAAATTGAATTTGAATGCAGAATGATCAACCGCTTCCGTGGTTTTTTTAATGGTTTAGATTCTAGTTTAATCAATTAATTTTTTTTTCTTATGTAATAATGTTTCATAATAAAAATAATTATTATTAATATAAAGGTATAAATTATTTTAAAATAAAAATGTATATTATACAAATTATAATATAAATATTTAGAATATAAAATAATATAATAGTCAATATATGTTATTTTCAAATTATAAGACAGTTAACACCCAATAAAAATATTTACAGATTTAAATATCTTTTGATTATCTAACAGGAATAGTCGCCATGTATCACTGCGAATCGAGTTGCTTCCCAAGGAGCGCCAATGTGCGTATAACGTGCTTTTAATGCTCGTACAATTGCATTGGTTTCAAAACCACATTAATTGTGAATGCACGTATCCAAATGCGTAATTAATGCAAATTGAGCATTCAAATTTATAAATAATAGGTTTTATAAAATATTTAAATGAGTAGCTTCTAACTCATTATGAAACATTTTATTTAAGTTTTTAAATTTTATATAAATTGAATTTTAAATAAATGGAATTTTAAATAAATGACATTTATCATGTCAAAAATAAAGATATTCTCTAAATAAGAATGTTCTTTTCTTCTGTGATAACTGTACTGGAATGTGCTTACAGCAATCCAAGGAGCGCCAATGCGCGTATAATGCGCTTTGAATGTACATTAAACTTTGCATTAAATGCGGATATTTGTCCCGCATTATATGCGCATTTAATGCATATTATGGAAGCGGATACCAAAAAGTACACCTACGCTTATTGATCGAGGAGCCCAATCGGAGCTAATATAAACTCTGTACTATATTAGAATTGTTCTTCGTGCTCAGCTTTTAAGCATTGCTGTGAGCACATTCCAGTACAGCTATCACAGAAAAAAATAACATTCTTATTTAGAGAATATTTTTATTTTTGACATGATAAATGTCATTTATTTAAAATTTAATTTATGTAAAATTTAAAAACTTAAATAAAATGTTTCATAATGAGTCAGAAGCTACTCATTTAAATATTTTATAAAACCTGTCATTTATAAATTGAATGATCAATTTGCATTAATTACGCATTTGAATGCGCGCATTTTGAACACACAATTAATGTGGTTTTGAAGCCAATGCAATTGTACGCGCATTAAAAGCACGTTATACGCGCATTGGCGCTCCTTAATTGGGAACGCAACAGAATGTGGATCGGCAGTAGATTCTGCGATTTTAGAAGAATCCATTTCAAAAGAATCGCGTTGTAACCTTTTCAAATATAACGCGATAAATACCCAGGTAGCACATACACGTTTCAGAAATGTTTTATGAGCGTTTTTCTGAAACGTTTTATAACCGATTTCTAGAAACGTTTCTCATGAGTAAAAATGTCCATTCGAAAAACGTTCGATGGAACGTTTCTTTTCCGATAAAATGACATTTAAAAAACTATTATAGAAACGTTTTGCTTTAATGATAAAGACATTTTAGATAAAGACATTTAAAATTCCTACTTTTCATGTCTTTTGAACGTGTTTATGACGTCTTTGAAATATGCATAAGTATATTCTACAAGCTTTATGCATATACCATCTATGACGTCTATTCTTTTTCGAAAAAATTCCTGAACTGGTGCACATTCGTGCAATAAGTTAAACTAAAACAAAATTATACTTGTCTCACTCTAACTTAATTGCATTACTGATGTGCACCAATCCAGGAAATTCTTCAAAACGAAACACACGTAACTTATCGTTCTTTCAATAGCCACGTTCAGCAGAACGTTTATTTTGCAACTTTTGGAAGTTTTCTAAGCTCAGATTTGTCCGATGACAAATAGATTAAGACCGGTAGAACAAAATTAATTTAAGCAAATAAGTGGATATATGTGCATGGATAAAATGATTTATTTTATGCAATAATAATTAATGCAATATAAATTTAAATGTTTCAAAAAAGGCTATTAAAGCTATTATATATATAGATAAAGCAAATTATAATTTTGAAAGGAAAAATTTAACAAATATTTTTTAATAGTTTTTGTTAACTGTATAGAAACGTAAAAAATACGTTTCTTAGTGGTTCTTTACGGTTATAAAACTATGTATACGTACAAAAAAACGTATATGAAACTAATATGTGCTACCTGGATAATCTTTAGATCTAAACTGGCCGCACTTATACACAAGAGCACAGAATCACTTCTAACTTGTACCTTTACCAATTTTTCTTTCTTTGGCTTACATTATCTGTCTATTACATAGTAACTGTGAATACCTCATATGTAATTGGATACACATTTGAAAAATCGAACTCACAGTATGCTCAGTTTATTTGTTTTAATTACATTTTTTAAAGTTAGTTTCTTTTTACTCTTTCGTTTGAAATTCTATTATCGGAACAACATATTACAGCATACAGAAGAGATGCCGGACATGCTGTTGAATAGTTCAGATATAATAATAGCGATAATAAAAGAGTTATAAATTTGAAAAAATTCTGTTTATACAAACTTGAGTATTGATACTGTCCCAAGGCTTCGATAAGAAATTCATAAAATTACGAATCAATCACGATCCATATATAACAACGAGTATTTAAGAAAGTAAAAGATGTTACTTGAGATTGTGTAATATATGTTTATATGATTATTATATTTTTTGTAATTATGAATATAAATTGTCCATTTATCATAGAGATGACAAGTAGGTGAATGTGATAATTGATAAGATGCAAGAATATAACAAAAAAAACTATTTTTAATCGACAACGTTTGGCAATATCGTGACAATTCGACCATTGGTCTTGGATTAATCGTCACGTTTCGACCATGGGATTTGGTCTTTTCTAAATTGATGCAAGAATATATATGTAGGAGGCGAGAAATTGTGTTTAATATCCATCATGTACACTTCCGCAAAATTGCGTTTTTGTATTTTAAATTTGATATAAATGTTTTTAATCAGTAATATATGATCAAGCTATGCTAACACGATTGATCAAGTAGTATCGAGAATTTATTCACGTATATCTACGATTCGATCTCTTTGTCAGATCTGATATTTTGATTGAAATATTAATACGTAGTTTATTGTACGAAAAATAAAATTTAAAGGTTTATGTTAATATATCTATATTTTATACATTAAATTACATTCTACGATAATTACATATATAGTATTACTGTATATTGGTTACATGGTACACGATATATAAAACATATATATTTCTATTACAAAGGACCATTATATGCGCAGTTTCTTATGGAAGTTGAGTGAACGCCATTGGGACATGGCTAGGATTGTAGGGCATTAAAAGAGGGTTAAAATGTTCCATGGGTATAACCTTGTAAAATGAGTTCCCTGAGTGTTAAAGCTGTCCGAAGTTTGCTATTATGACCATGCATATACCACCGATCTTGTTCGATTTCTTCACGTCCAGGGTAGCGATCATGTAACTTTTTCCCTAGAGCGGAAACGTGAAAAGTGAAAAGTTTTATGTATCTATCTCTTTCTATTGGTGTTAAATAGAAAGAGATGAACTTTTCACTTTTCACGTTCCGTCCTAGGGGAAAAGATACATGATCGATCCCCAGGGCACCTCTCCGCGGTGACGACGGTAACGGATTGAACGAAAGACATTAAAATAATATGCATGGAATGTGTGTGTGTATACGTTCGTACGGTTTATTAACCCGACTAACAAGGGAACGTCTGAAACTATCCCTCTTCGATTTTGATGGGCTTTTGATATATTGTAGAGTAGCGAAAAATAACGAATACGTATTTTTTTTATTTGGCTTTAAAGCATGTTGAAACAGTCCCTAAAAAAAATTTCGTTATTTGATTACAAGTGAATATCTCTGAAGCCGTGAGGCATATGTAAAAATGTTTTATACTTAAAGGTTACGGTATTAAGTGATCTTTATTATCTGTGTTTTGTTTACATATATTTTTTAGTATAATATTTTTTTACATACCTGCACTCCTTAATGTTATTTTTGCAAAAATATTACATTTAAAAAAATTTAAATACATAATAATTATATTTTTTCATATCCCTACAGTTCAATGTTATTTTTGTAAAATGTAAGATTTAAAAGAAATCTGAATACATGGCACGATTTTCATATTTTTTTACATACCCCTACTCTTTAACGTTACTTTTGCAAAAATATATCATAAAAAATCTAAATACACAATTTCAAACATCACTTAATAAAGTAACTTTTCTGTCTAAAACATTTTTTTTGTATATATACCTCACGTTTTCGGAGATATTCGTTCGTTATCAAATATATAAAATTTCTTTCGAGGGTTTGTTTCAACCCCTAAATATGCTTCGAAACCGATAAAACACATATTTTTTATTTTTCGCTATTTCAGCACATATTCAAAGCCCATCAAATTCGGTAAAGGAGAGTTCCAAATGTTCCCTGTAAATCCGTGGACGCGATCTATGCCATTTTGTCAAAAAAATTCGGATTTGGATGACATGTGATTGGGTGTTGTGCGCATGTGATGACAGGGATATGCCCTGTATCTGGGATATGCCCAATATCTTGACAAAGACATCCATGTGCCAGCAGTCAGTAATATTTTTGTATAATTAGAGAGCTCCGATGAGGAAAAGAAACCTGAAGAGGGATAAGGTCCGTAAACTCGCCACACTTTAATTAGGCAATTAAAACCCTCTGTTTCGTACTTTGTGAGTACTCTCCTATTAATTAATATATGACTTATGAGTCTCATGGCTGTTCACTCGGGGTCCAGACAGAGCGTAGTCCTTTAAATATCTTTTTACTATCCAACAAGAATTGTCGTCATGCATCACTGCGAATCGAATTGCCGTCTATCGTTGAATCTATAAATAAAATAAACAATTTCTTAAATTCCATTGAAATTGTCTTACAATAAATGGATGGTACAAAAATTCGTATCTACCATATTTGTTCCATGAGCATTTCAAAATTTTATCGTCTCTTTTCTTTATAATAAATAAATTATAACTTATTTTATATAATAGTTATTAACGACTTACCCATTAAAGAATAAAACTAGCTTAATAATTAACAAAATAATTATGAAGTCAGATGTAGAATTCTGTCTAATTTTTTCTGGGTTTCATACAACATTTTTTCTTTACTCTTCATATACGTTTCGATCGCTACTGGACGCATTTCTGTCCATTCGTACAAAGATTGAAATATAACACATGCACAATTTGGAAAACAAAACGTAATGGCAAATTTCAAAGCTGATTCAACCTTCTCAGCCCATCGAACTTTAATACATAATAGCAGCCAAAACAACCTGCGAAAAACGTGTGCTTTACGTTAAGCAATTGTGAATCAAATTGAATGAAGATATGCATATTTACCGTATTTCAACATTTCGTGTATTTAAAGCGAAACGAGGTCTAATTGATTCTAATACTGCCTTGGTCGTATTAAAAGTATGATAAGTAAGACAGGTTAAGAATATTATTTTCTCAACGTCACAAAACTCTCTTAATTGAACATTGTTGTCATAGACTATATTCCCATTTTCAGATTCCCATTGTGCTGCTAAATGGAAACACCGTTCTTCCAATACAGACGGTCTCCGCATGATACAAAGTGGAGTTGATATATTAAAGAACCACCAGTTCCATATAACAGAATCTAATATCTGAGAAAAACATAGAAATCCTCATTTCTAATGCTAAACGTGTGACTATTGACGAAACTCTAGATTATTTATATTGGTATAAAAAGTATATTACCTCCTTTTTGTGAGAAAAATATCCGTACAAGCTGCTTATCAAATCTGCAGTGTTGATACTTCTGTACGCAAAGATATTAAAATAACATCTAAGAAATTCTCTGAATACTGAGGGTCCTCCTAATACTCTCTCCAGATACTTCAATAGCACATTTCCCCATTCGTAAGGGACAATATTAGTGGCTTCGTGAGGTGACAAACCCGTCAAATTGGGTATTAAGCATTTGAATAGTGAACCCGTATTTTCGAATTCTTTGATCTGTAATATAATTTCAGAAAATAGTAAGAATAAAATAAGTGAGAATGCAAGGTTATGTGGGTATTTATTGTGTGTAAATTGTAAAATGCTGTCAATTGGCACATTATTTATTTTATTTTATTTCTATTACCTAATCAAAGTTAATATCTTACCATACTACAGCACAAGTTCTCCAATCCTTTTCTTTGAAGAAATTCATTCATGTCTTCATAATTCGAATCCATTATGATGCATCTAATTTTCCTGGAAATAAAAATGCTGAAACTCTTACTTAACCACAAATGCTGATAATTCGAACATGTGACTAAATTTCCTGCCCAGCTCTGTGAGATGTTCCAAGCAAGAGAACTCATATAAGAAGTGTCTCCGCCAAGTAGAGTCGGCGAAATAAATGTCACGCATGGACATTCTATTTCGAAATGGGCGATACTTGGTGGAAGCACGCATATATCGTATTTACCTAGAGATATTATTTTAAATGTAATGAAAAATATTACAAATAGAATAAACAAGAAAGAGAAATTTATTATTCACAGAGGTAAAATTTATTATATGTAAATTAAATTCATATAAACTAATATAAAAAAATCTAGTCAATATTTTACCCCACAAATAAGGCCCACACAAACTTTCGGCAATCTGCAACATCAATTTGGCTGGACCACGAAGTTTGGTGATATTTCTGACAAATTTTAAATCGTTCAATATCGATTTTTTTTCGACAAATATATTGATTCTTGTGTCAAGTTTTATTTGCATTAGTGAACCTACAGCAATAATCACTGCATAAGATGGTACAGGTATCTTTTGGTGGAATTCGTATGCGTCTAGCTCCGGACCATCCTGTATATTTTGCAAAAGTGCGGACATCAGAACTCTAAAATTCTTTTTTACCCAAATCTAAAAAATGAAATAAACGTATATAAATATATTAAAAATATATATATTTTATTTTAGTTTAACTGAAGCAATTTCAAAGAAAATATAGGCATTTAAATTATGTGATAAAAAGTATTTTCTTTTTACTAGCGCATTCCATTTTTCTGCGAATTTTTATTACTTTTAACAACACTAATCAATAATAATCGATCGAATGTCATGCAGCGTGTTTATGAATAAATGCGGTATGCATACAAATACATACTTATGTTTAAATTCGTACCTTAGCGGAGTACTTAAACTTGACAGATGGAGTGTCCTGGCAAGGAAACCATGCTCTAGCGTATATTAGCTGGAAATATACAGACTTTTATATAATCTATATTTATGTAGACAAAATATCCTTATTTAGCTGGTTTACCTTGTTGTTAGACAGTAGAAAAGGATGTTTACCAACGGCTGTTTGCTCACGTGTTAGCCAATATAGTGCAGGAGAGGTTGGACTTGTTTCATATTCAATTTGAATTTTACATCTGAAAGTATCATGAATATATTGTGAATAGTCAATTCTTACATATAAATAATTTTTAATAAATATATTTCTCTAAAAGTATCTTTTATTCACATAGAGTTATATGTAGTATCAACAGTTTGTGGTAACTGTACGCAAAATGGACTTCCAAGAGCATGACTATTTCCAACATGATAATTTAAAGGTGTTCCATCAAAGTTTCTGACATTTGATATAAGAAGTCCGAGATTATCTAAAATCTAGTTATTCGATATCACATATTAATAATCAGTCATTTTGCTCGGTATAAAAAAATTATCTACTTACTATTTCATTAGTTGAAATTTTTATCCTTTTTATCGTCAAAATTGCTCTTCCTTTAAGAACTTTTTGATTAAAATCCACAATCAATTCTAAATCGATATAGATCACTCTTGCCAATTCTTGTAATTAGAAAAATAAAAATAAATAATATAAGTAAAAAGTAATGATATATAAATGTAATAATTAAGTACATAATAATAAATTACATATTGTAATGAAGAACATTATTGTAATTGCTTACAATGTTATTTGTAAAAGGCAAATTATTTCCAGACTCTTATACTAAATGCAATATATTTCATGCATTTAAAAAGATGCGTAATATATTAGTTAATTAATATTATCAGAGAGTAATCTAATTTTGAAAACTATAAATTACTAGGGAGCTAAGGATATGTGAGCAGTTTTGTCTTTCAAATTTCTTTGTGAATTCCGCAAACATTATCTATTTTATTATATTATCATTAAGAAAAAATGAGTAAATATATTTAAAGTACTTTATATTATGTTTACGTAGCTAATTAAGTAATTATAAATGAAATACCTGGCATCGCAAAAGAGTGTGGATCTTCGTTAAATCTTAAAATATCCATTTTAGGAGAGTCACGTTGTAGCCTCTTGAAGTGACTTGCGATAAATGCGACAACAGATTTTTATGTCTATACTGGTCGCACAAAGGCACAGTATTGCTTTTAACTTCTATCACTTTCTTTTGTTTGGTAACATTGACTGTGACTTTTCGCTGATAAACACATTCGAACTAGGGAAATTTAGTAAATCAAACTGATGTCATACACTGCGGGACTGGTTTACTTTAATTGAATTTACATTTTAAGTTTTTAAAAAGAAATATTTATAATTTTTACTAGTAATTTCTGTTCATAAAATATATAATACCATAAAAATTGTTTCTCTAAGTAGCTATTTTTTCTATCGTAATGTAAATAATTAATTAATTGAATGTCGAACTAATCGAGTTAAAAATTATTCATTGAAACTGATCGTGTTACGCTACAGAACGGCATGCATCAGTAGTACTGGCCGAGTCGTGACGCCCGACTGCAACTTACTTTTGATTCAACTACTTATTTGACGGAGAAACAAACACAAGATTAGCCTTGAATTTTTGTGGTCAATAAACTTAACCCTTTATGCAATCATTTTTAATCGAACATGTTCTCTACTTTTTATTTAAATATTATACATGCAATATGCACTGCGTTCTGTGGACTCTATTTGACGGTTACTTCGAGCTCAGAATTTTAAATTAATCGGCGAGTTATATTAGTTGGACGCCCAAAGAAATAAGAACTCAATACTAGATATATTAATACTAATTAAAATACGCGTAAAAAATTAACAATTGCACGGAAGCATTTTAATTAAATATTTTGTAATTTCCGTCTATCTTTCGTGTTTAATAAAAGTGTCGCGTACAAATTCGATTCGTGAAATAGACATCGCGATATCGTTACGAATAGTTATTTAATAAATTAATTAGTTGAGCCAAATCATAATTGTGCGCTTATTGTATGAACTGACCGTGTTCCAATTAACTACACGAAATGAGAAGTAGCGTTCTACCGGCTTATATCGTGTTATCTGACTGCAACGCACTTTTAAACTAGCAATTTTTCCGACAGAAAAACGAACACAAGACCAGCTTCGAATTTTTGCGATCAAGAGACTTTCAACTTCAACACTTTGTAAAATAATTTTAGATCGATTATATTATTCTCTTGTCTTTATATTAAAAATTACGAGTGCAACTTTTGCAGTATTTTATCAGCTTAATTTCACACAATCCATGTACTAGGGGAGACCGGGGCAAATTTTCGAGAGATCAGAAAAATTACTTTTCATCATTATTCATAAAAACGCTTATGTCGTGCTAAAAATTACACCATAACTCAGAATGTCACCAAATTCCGTTGATAATACTGACACATAAAGACGCATTTACAGTAGGAAAGGCAAGTTTCTACGATAGATTTAAATTGGCAAAAAGCCTAGTGTCAAGTTTGCCCCGGTGTTGAGTTTGCCCCGGTTTCCCCTACTCTACACTCTCAGTCTTAACTTAAATTTGGTTAATTGATTATGTTTATATCATTAATTATAAGTTTAAAACTGCGAGATAAAATTTGTTGATAAAACTTTTTGGTACAGAAATCGAAGAAATAAAATATACCTACGTATATATAAATATTAAAAATATATATTTAATTTTAGTTTAAGTGAAGCAATTTTTAAGAAAATACAAACGCGTTTATGTTTAAAACGTTTTATTTACTAACACATTTTATTTCTTCACTTTTTAGTACTTTTATCAATAATAATATCAATAATAATCAACTGGAAACGGAAGTCCTCTAATTCTATTTTTATAAATTCCAATAAATTTGTCTTGGTTTACTTTAAACATCTGGATATGTTTCTGGATCTGCTTTCGAATCCTATAGTACTGACGCCCGAGCATTAAAAAGAAAAGGTCGTAAATAAATTATAAATATATATCAAAGTTTTTATTTTTATTAATTTAAATTCTTTTAGATAAATAAGTGCTATAATCACGTATATACTTTATACTTTTTCTACATTTTTCTTGTTATATATGATAATGCAACGTAAAACCAAAATATTATATATTTATATATTTTTTATTGTAGTGTGCTTAAGTAAATATACTATTCACAATAACTTATAATAATTTTTACGATATATTACACATCATATTACTAAAAATATATATGGTATTGTGTACAAAACTTTATATAAAGCTCTTTTTAATAATTCAGTATGACTCTGACTTTGATACACGAATCAGTGTTGTTATAAACTACAAAGTTCTATTCTATTTTTAATAAATTTCGAGCATTAAAGACTAAAATTTATATTAATAACTACTTTATTTATTACATCATGTCGAAGTGTTTTCTGATAATAATTTATCATCCTCATTGATAGTAGAAGACGCCATCTTTTCACTCGATTTTGCAACTTAAATAAATCGAATAATATAATTATATAAACAACATATCAAATTTTATATTATAGTAAAACACTGAATAATACATATACTGTAATATAAAATACTATATTATTTAGTATAAAATAATATACGTTATAATATATTTATATAACATACACTTAATTTAATAATTAAATTCTGTCTTTAATAATTAAATTATTAATTTTTTACCACAAAGCAAGATGTTACCTAATCAAGCAAGATAAATTTTACTAAAAAATAAAAAATATGATTTAATAAGAAAATAATAAAACCTTGATTTGATGAAGTTCTTTAGGCGCAACGTCTTTTCTTGAAGTCTTTAAATATTTTCTCACAAATGGTGCTACAAGCATTGGATCTAATTTTTCAACATCTTTGGAGGTATAATCAGAGTTACGACGAGACTAACACTTATAGTCACTAAGGTACCAGTATAGTATACCTACCAAAGATAACTGAGACGGTATAATGCCCATGGTTGATCCCTATTAAATATAATGACTATATTATACCATTTAACAGAAAATAAACTTTTAAAACGCTCAAAATTGCACAATTTTCAAACCGTTGAAAGTCGGTGACAAATAATCGCAGGAAAAATATTTAAAAAAATATTTTAAAGCTTGAAATTTGTACTTTAATATCCCAGATAGCCAAGCGTGTTTGAGCAAAATCGCGCAAATCTATGATTGTTTATGATGTTGGCAACTTGCCATATATTTGCCTTTAGCGATTTCGAGTATACCGATAATTAAAGCAACACGCAAGCAACAATGGATATATGTATTGCCAGCAATTTAAGGGCAGGAGCCGTTAACAGCAGCATCAGATTTACCTCGCGTTGCTAGCAACATAATATACAATATCATAAAAAAAAAGAGAAAGAAAAACAAGACGAGAAGAAAGGACGTGTAGTGCTAGAGAAAGTTCTTGTATTAATCGTTTTTAAATATTTGATTTACTCATTAAACGCATTATCCAGCTATACATAATTGTGCAGTTTTGGACATTCCTGTATGTCAGTCACTAAAACCACGTATCCACACAAGATATCCTAGAATTTGCACGCATGAAATGCACAATGCAACTTTCTGTGCTATAGAAGAACTAGGTTTTTCCTCTGGCAAAATTGCATCCGAGCAATAATTCTTTTTATGATTCTAAATGAGAATAATTTGAAGCTAACAAATGACAGATTTAAGTTACTCATGAATCAGGGGCGATATGCGCTGATTTTAATAATAAACAAAAAACGTATTAATAATTTAATGACTAATAATTATTAGCAGTTATTCTAGGCAATTAAAATTAACATTATTTAACTTACTCTCCAACGTTGTCCACAACCGAATCTGGTGCTACGGATGTCAATAAATTTTCTACTTGTGAGAATGAATAAGTGCATCCCTCAGTGGTGACGGGTTTCATATCATTACATTGTTCATTTTCAAATCAATCATACGCTGAAGATAAGCGTATTTACCGTATTTTACAATGCTGCTTAAATGGATATTTATAACATAGTGGTATACATAACTTATCGAGCAATAGAACCCCCGTAAATTACGCAAGCGTGCAGTACGTCAGTCGTCTATCGATCTTTTCATCGTTTATCGTTCTGAGTGATCGATATAGCAGTCAGTCGTTTTCAGCCTGTCGGTATATAGTAATACTTGTTAGTCGCATAGGGGAGACCGGGGCTCGTTGGCACCGTTTTCACAATTTCGGCATTTGAGTTTTTATACAACTAATTATCATGATTAAACAGTACTAATGTGATAGAGAGAACCTTTCTTTACATTTTCATGCCAGGAACGCTCCTGTATACTGTATAGTTTCTTTGTAATAAGTGAAATACGAACATGCTGCATTGTAGCTAACTTGCCCCGATAGTAGGGTAAGTTGGCTATGCGACAAAAGTCCATGTTAAATTAATGAAAACGTAATAGAAACACAAAACGGGTAACAGATACGTACTTCTTGATAAAGATTGTATCTTTTAAAGTTATTTTGTAATGATCGAATAGCAAAATGCTGTTGCAAAAAAACAATTGTAAACTATTTTAGATGTATAGCTTTCTTCAACATAAAAATATTAATATAAATATATATCTAGCTTCTATCAGTATTGTAGGTAGCAAATCACATGCTCAAACAGGTCTCACGCGCGCGGCAACAACAAGTCAAGCTAACCCTTCGCGTGTAACGTCGGGTCACTCGTGCCCTGGCGAAAGTGACTGTCCCCTGTAGCTCGATTTGTTTATATAAACATATTGTTTAAACAAATGAAAAAATCGGCAATACAGCGATTGATCCTTAAAGTAGGATAGTTAATAAAGTAACATGAATTTTTTCAGATTTTTTTACAACACTTTAAAGTATTTTTTAGGCGTCGGACACGAGTGACCCGACGTTACATGCTACAGGTGCCGAAAAAGACGTTACACGCGAAGGGCTAAGCATGTCTTGATATGAGCCAACATACCCCATCCCTACATACGTTTTATTTCAGTCATTTTATTATAATAAATTACTGTTGTTAGTCAAAATAACATGTCGTATAGTAACAGAAACTTTTCTTTTAACTAATGATACGTCACTTTGATTTACTTCTCAAGCTGAAGAACATTAATACGATATTTTGAAACGCTCGAAAATTTACTTGCCACCTCTTGAATCAGAGTTTTCTCTTTTTCTATTGTAATACTTGTTTGATTAAAATAAAACTTTGGGAAAAGTACCTACGTCATAAAAGAGATATTTTGTGATTACTTTTCCATTGTTTTTTTCGCTAGAAATACATAAACGGGACGCATTGCCAACTTGCCTCTTGTGCCAACGAGCCCCGGTCTCCCCTACGCACTAATTCTGTATTGTAATCGTATACGTATCTTCCGGTATTCATCACTTATTTAATTTGATAAACTGTTAAAAGCAAACTCTGCACTTTGTTTATCATACCTGTGCCAACAATGAAAAATACCACATTTTTCTTGAAAATCCTCATAAACAAAATCTTCTTCATGCAAAGAAGAAAATTTCTTTCCTTTCTTTATAATATGTCGTTTGTGTACGCAAATTGTCGAAATATACGATAATCTTTGCACTGCAATGATAACTGCTTTCCATAGCGGTTTATATAAATCCTCTAACATAAATCCTCTAATATAAAAATAATTGAAATTACAATAAATAGTTTAATAATAAATAAATAAAATATTAAAATCCGAAACTGAAAAGTTTACGATATATTTATTTATTAACACGTTATATATCAGAGTCTATTAAAATGCAATACAAAGTATACGGTAATTTTTATAGTAATTATTTATTTTAAAACCTCTACATGCAGAATAGCTAAACAAACATGAGTTACATACAAAAAATAATACAGTCTAACTTAAAAAATACTGGTGACATTCATAAAACAATTACATAAAAAATTTTTTTTAATAGGTACATATATTTCTTTAGATTTTCTCTTAAACGTTATTTTGTGTAACGTTATATGTATATATATCATTCACATATCATCAAACTTTTCTTTATTTTGTGTTAAATTATGGACATAATATTTGTGTCGTAATTTGACATATTCACATTAAGTTAAATTAACAAAAAAAATTTGAGTGGGCCGTTTGGGACATGTAATTTATGTTATATTTAACACAAATTTTCTAACTGTGTATAATTATATATATTCGGATCTGATTATATATATATATATATATATATATATATATATATATATATATATATATGTATATATAATCATATATAAAATTAGATCTTCTCATATCTAATAATATATTTTTACATCTGACCATATTATACCCATTTTTTTTTCAGATAGTATTTTATACATAAAAAATACATTTTTTATTTTTGCAAATTTATATTAACGAACCAATAGGAATTACCGTCATGTGAACTGAACTGCCTCCAAGCCAAAGCCGAGGGTCTGCAAATCACTGACAAAATAAATTTAACTTCTTAAATTCCAACGTAATATAAATTTATATCACGCATTTTTTATGAGATAATTACGTTGGAATTTAAGAAGTTAAATTTATTTTGTCTGTGATTTCAATTTAAATTCCAACGTAATTATCTCACAAAAAATGCGTGATATAAATTTATATCACGCATTTTTTATGAGATAATTACGTTGGAATTTATCGTATTGTTCTATAGTATCTATTTATATTTATCGTATTGTTCTATAGTCTCATACAGTTCAACATTTTTTAAGCATTTTTTCCTTTATAACGAATATATTATTTTACATTGCAGTTACTAATGACTTACCTCGTAAAAAAGAAAATTAAGTTAAGTCTTAACGAGATAAATATCAATTTATGTGCAGAGTTCTGTCTAATTTTTCCTGAGTTTCATACATCTTTCTTTTATTGCGATTATATGTTTTGATCGCTTGTTCGCGCAATTCTTCCCATTCGTACAACTGTTCAAATATAGGACGTGCAAGATCCGGCGAACAAAATTCAGTAGCAAAGTTCACAGCTGATTCGACTTTCTCAGTCCATCGAATTTTAATGCACAATAGCAGGAAAAGAGACCTGCAAAATATATGCGCTTTACACAATTATAAATCAATCTGAATGTATATATTCACATTTACCGTATTTGTCCATTGTCAGTATCGAAAGAATAAAAATCTGAAATTAATTTTAGTTTTTTCTCGGTCAAACGCGTATTAGATATATGTATCTAGGTTGGTTAATAAGGACAGTTTCTGCAAGTCATTAAGGCTTCTTTGATCCATTATGATAGAAGGTAGGGGAGACCGGGGCTCGTTGGCACCGTTTTCACAATTTCGGCATTTGAGTTTTTATACAACTAATTATCATGATTAAACAGTACTAATATGATAGAGAGAACCTTTCTTTACATTTTCATGCCAGGAACGCTCCTGTATACTGTACTAGTTTCTTTGTAATAAGTGAAATACGAACATGCTGCATTGTAGCTAACTTGCCCCGATAGTAGGGTAAGTTGGCTATGCGACAAAAATCCATGTTAAATTAATGAAAACGTAATAGAAACACAAAACGGGTAACAGATACGTACTTCTTGATAAAGATTATATCTTTTAAAGTTATTTTGTAATGATCGAATAGCAAAATGCTGTTGCAGAAAAACAATTGTAAGCTATTTTAGATGTAGCTTTCTTCAACATAAAAATATTAATATAAATATATATCTAGCTTCTATCAGTATTGTAGGTAGCAAATCACATACTCAAACAGGTCTCACGCGCGCGGCAACAACAAGTCAAGCTAAGCGTGTCTTGATATGAGCCAACATACCCCATCCCTACATACGTTTTATTTCAGTCATTTTATTACAATAAATTACTGTTGTTAGTCAAAATAACATGTCGTATAGTAATAGAAACTTTTCTTTTAACTAATGATACGTCACTTTGATTTACTTCTCAAGCTGAAGAACATTAATACGATATTTTGAAACGCTCGAAAATTTACTTGCCACCTGTTGAATCAGACTTTTCTTTTTTTCTATTGTAATACTTGTTTGATTAAAATAAAACTTTGGGAAAAGTACCTATGTCATAAAAAAGATATTTTGTGATTACTTTTCCATTGTTTTTTTCGCTATAAATACATAAACGGGACGCATTGCCAACTTGCCTCTTGTGCCAACGAGCCCCGGTCTCCCCTATATCAGAAGCTTCGTTGCAATTTAAGGGGGTATTCTACTCTAAAAATTTCAAAAAATCGAAAAAAAATTTTTTTCTCAAAGTATATGTTATGAAAAATATGTCTGTAAAGGGATTTGCTTACATTCATAAAATTGACGAAGTTGTAGCGGTTTAAAGGGAGCGGCTTACAGCGCGCAGTGCCGAGCGCAGCGGGAGACAAGCAATAGCTTTGTCTCGACAGGTCTCGTAGGTTTTTAGTTTGAAAGAGGGGCCTAAGGCCCGGTGTCCACGATGCAAGAACTGTGTAAAAGTTTCGGTTTAAGCCAATCAACTTGCAGCTCTTACAGAAAAGCAGCAGTTTCATTGGCTTAAACCAAAACTTGGACACAGTTCTTGCATCGTGGACACCGGGCATAACGGAGGGAGCCTAGCGGGGCCTCTTGAGCATGAGGAAGGTCCCCTGTATGGTCCTGGACTGGCAGATTAATCTTCGTGAGTAAAGATCCTTCATAAACGGTGCGCAAAACTTTAAACGCGTTTTTCTCAAAACCATGTTTTTTGAACTGGTGCCCAAGATATCTCAAGATCTATTTGACCGATCAAGTCCGGCTTTTGCGTACATCCTCAACAGATGTGTCGCTATAGCCGGAACTAGAATTAAGTAAAAAAAATTTTTTTTACGATTTTGACAACCTTCGAAAGATAAGAAAATTCATACTAAATTTTCAAAGTGCCGCCATTTTTAAAATTTTCTATTTTTTTATTTCATTCTAGTTCCTGCTATAGCCAAACTCATACTAATTAAGAATCTTTTTCAATTTTTTGTTTCAGACAACCAGAATGGGCGCAATCATGGGCACCGTTTTTTTGCCATGTATTCGATAGGGTTTAATTAATATTTATATTCATTAATTCAGCTTCAAAAAATATTTTTTATGTTCTCTAAAGATAATAAAATATATACATAAAAAGCTGATATTAACAGTTTTCACTGGTTTTTTGTAAAAAAATCCCGAAAAAAGCGCGTTTTAGAGTAGAATACCTCCATAACCATTCTTCCGTTAAATTAAGAAGATTTGTTTCCCATGTGGTTACGGTTAAATCTATATATAAAGCAGGTATATTATTATAGAACCACACATCCAATTCTACACCATCTAATATCTGAACACAACATTAAAGTTATTATTTTTAATTGTTAGAAGTATGAATACTGGTAAAACTGTAGTTTATATGCATGAAAAGAGTGTTACCTCCTTTTTGTTAGGAAAATATTGATATAAGTAATTTTTCCAGTTGTTAGTATTTATACTTTTGTATGCAAATTCAGAAAAATAAGATCTAAAAAATGGCTCGAATTCAGAGGGTCCTCCTACCGCAAGCTGTAGATGATCCAATAGCAAACATCACCATTCGTAAGGAATATATCCGATAACTTTATGTGGCAAATATCCTAAGCATAGCAAGGAAAGATCTTTGATCTATAATAAAATTTCAGAAGATGATACAGTTGAAATGCAAAAATATGTGTGTGTACAATGTTAAATATTGTTATTTGGTAACATTATTACTCCATTTCCTTTATCTATCAAAGTTAATACTTTACCATGTCATTCAGACCCGATATTTCCATTTTTTTTAGTAAACAGCCGATTTCAGAATGAATCGACATTTGACATGTAATTTTCCTAGAAATAAAAATGCTGAAACTGTTATTCAACCACAAATTGAACTGAAACACCGGTACAAGAACAATCTCCGCCAAGTAGAGTCGGCGAAATAAATGTCACGTATGGACATTCTAAAAATGCTGAAACTGTTATTCAACCACAAATTGAACTGAAACACCGGTACAAGAACAATCTCCGCCAAGTAGAGTCGGCGAAATAAATGTCACGTATGGACATTCTATTTCGAAATGGGCGATACTTGGTGGTAGCACGCATATATCGTATCTCTCTAGAAATATCATTTTACATGTAATAATAAAAAATAATGACAATTAGTGAAAAAAGTGAGGATTGAAAATTCTCACGACAAAAGAAATCATTATGTTATACATATATATTTTACATATACATTTACATATACATTACATAAATCATTATATTATATACATCATTATAAAGAAATTATTATAAGAAATATATAAAAAAATTATATACATAAAATTAAATAAACTAATATAAAAAAATTTAGTTGATTATTTTACCATAAAAATAATATCCATACAAATTTGCGGCAATCAGCATATCATGCTTTTAATCGCGTTTGAACGAAACGTCTCGAAACTTTTATCAATATATTTGTTTTCGGCAAATACATTGCTTTTTCCACTAATTGTAAGTGTTTTTTTCTGTAGAGAGCCCACAGCAATAATCACCGCATAAGATGGTACTGGATTTATTTGACTGAATTCATATACGTCTAGGTCTAGATCCGCACGCTCGCATGTATTTTGCAAAAGTGCGGACATTAGAACTGTAAAATTTTTTGGTACCGTAATCTAAAAATAAAATATACCTACGTCAATAAGAATTTTAAAAATATTGTATTTCAGTATAATTTAAATTGTTCATAAAAAAATAGTGGCATTTATGCTTGAAAACATTTAATTCTTTTCCACTAACGCATTCTCCCTCTTCGCAAATTTTTATTACTTTATCAATAATACTAATAATGATCAATTGAACGTCATTGTTTTCTTGTAAATGAATAAATGCGGAATACAATACTCCCTGCGTTTAAATTCTTACCTTAGCAGTGTATTTAAATTTGACAGATGGTGTGTCCTGGCAGAGGAACCATGATCTAGCGTATATTTGCTGAAAGAATGCAGATTTTTATATAATCTATGTTTATATAAAAAAAATATCAGTATGTAGTCAGTTTAACTTATTGTTTGACAATAGAAAAGGATATAAACCATCAGCAGTTTGCTCGGGTGTTAGCCAATATAATGCAGGAGAATTTGGACTTGTTTTACATTCAATTTGGATTTCACATCTGAAAGTATTATGAGCATATTCAATTCTTACATCAATAAATATTAGTAATTGTATTTTTCTAAACAAGTCTTACAATTACCTAGGCTTATAATAAAAAGGATCGGTACTAACATTACCAATATCAGCTTGTGGTAAATCAATGATAAAGAAACTTCCAAAGTCAGAAGAATTTATAACTCTATAATATAAACTTGACTCGACATCAGGATAATTTGTTACATTAATTATATCAAGTTCGTAGTTATCTAAAAACTAATTGATCAATAGTACATTTTAATAATACATAAACATTTTAATAACATATCAAAATTTTTGCGCAATATTAAAGAAGATTAAAGAAGATTTTTACTTACTACTGCCTGAACTGAAAATAATTGTCTTTCTATAGTTAAAATCGCTTTTCCATGAACAACCTTCTGAATAAAGTCCACATATAATTCTAAATAAGTATCGATTACACGTGCATCTTCTAATAATAAAAAAATACATAAATTAATAAATATATAAACAATAAATAATAATATACAAATGCATAAGTATATGACAAAAAATGGTATATTGTATTTAAAATCATTAAATTGCAATTATGTGTAGTATTATTTGAATATGAAAACATTTTGTAGATTTTTAAGCTCAAAAGTTATGGAGGAAGTATGTTTATATGATAACGCTGATTGTTTTAGAACTGAGGAGACATTTTTACATATTTTATCACCAAATTCTTCACGATATAAACTACTTCCACGCCCGCGATCTGATTCTAACTTTACATCGTATATTTATACATTTAAGAAGATGCACAGAATGTTGTCAATTAATTAAAAGTATGATAGAATAACTTAATAAAGAGGTAATGGCGAAGAGGAAAGGAGATAGGAAGAGAAAGAAAGATATATATAGACAATGATCTAACGGTAAAAAAGAGACGAATACAAAAACAGTTATGGAGTACAGTAAAGGAGGAGAGGGAGAAAGGAAGGAAAGCAACGGTAGGATACCAAAAAATATGGACAGACAATCGCGAAAAGAAATGGAATGAAAGTACCGAAATGCTAGAAGATGGAGGAGCTTTTCGGAGAGGCTAAGGAGGATCGAGAGTAGTCAGGGAGGAGTAGAGCGGGGAGAGAGAGGAGACGGGGGGGGGGGACAAAGACAAGGAAATCAAGAGGACAATAAGAATAATGTTTTGGAATGTGGCTGGGATATCAAGGAAAAATAGAGACTTTTGGAATTATGTGAAAGAGTTTGACATGACGATCTGGCAGTGCTGGCGGAATCCGAGGAGGATATGAAGAAGATGTTGAAAAGTCTGGAAAATATTTCGAAGGAAAGAGGCTAACCCGAAATGTAGGAAAATCAAAAATACTAGTTTCTTGCAAAAAGGAAAGAAGAAATTAAGAATGAAAATGGGAATGGAAAAACGAAGAATTGGAAGAAGTTAGAGAGTTCAAATATTATACTTAGGCTTCACGTTCAAGAAGAATAATAAAGACGATGCGCACATAAAGGACGTGGTAAAGAGAGCGGCAGCAGCCATGGCACAAATATGGGGAATAGTAGAGAGGAAATTTGGAGAAGATTTTGACAGAAGAATTATGATGTTTGATATAATGGTGAAGAGCATCATACTATATGGAAGAGAAGTATGGGGTTGGAGAGAATGGTAGGAGATAGAAGCGCTTCAGGAAAGGTACATAAGGTGGACGCTAGGATTGGACAGGTGCACTCCCCGGATACATAGTTAGGGAGGAAACAAAAATAGAAAAGATCAGCCCAGAAGCAGGAGGGAGAGCGATAAAGTACCAAGATAGAATCAAGGATTCAGATAAGGTGATACTAAAGGAATGCAGAAGAGAAATGTATAAGATAGGATGGGAAAGCACAAACTGGGGCAAAACAATGAAGGAATTATACGAAGCAGAAGGAACTAGCAGTTGGGAGAGAGAAGCGAAAGAAGATAAAGAAATAAATACAGCTGAAGAATGGATGGAAAAGTATAAAGAAAGGCAGCGGGAAGAAAGGAAAAATAAAATAGAAAGGTCAACCTTTGCAAAAGATTACAAAAGATGGAAGGTATCAGGAAGAGCGAAGTACTTAGAAAAGAGAAGAAAAAGAAAACGATTAAAAACCCTGGTCAGATTTAGGTGCTGCAACGAATGGAGAGGAAACAGATACTGGGAGGAGGATAGTAAGAAATAATGTAGATTGTGCGGAGACAAGGAAGAAAATTGGAACCACATACTGTCTGAATGCATAGGAAGTAAGGCAACTGGCATATCAGAAGCAGTAATAATGTCAGAAGGAAGAGAGGGAATAGAATGGATGCTGGGAGTCAAAAGAGTAAGAAGCAAAAAGGAATGGCAGAGAAGACAAAAGGAAGACAAGAAGAAGAATGATGGAAACGAGAGGAAAAGTATACTGAAATAGGAAGAAGTTTTTGTTTATTGATATTGTATGAGAATACAGAGGCTTAAACGAGCAGAACCATGTATCCCGAGAAGGGAATAATTATATTATCATTAAATAAAAAATAAAATAAAAATATATCAGTGTAGGTATCGTTTATTCGATCCAACTATAAAAATATATGTTTATTTAAACATAGCAAATAAAAAAATTTATATTTTATTACATGTATATTATATAGGTATATCGTGTGTGTATAATATTTTAACAAAATATATATTATGTTACTACGTCCTAATAAAGTATACATTTATTGTTTTAGATTATCTTCTATCCATTCTTCGTTAATAGCTGATATGATTTTGTCGTTGTCCATCATTGTAATATGATTACCTTCCACATAATGAATTTGTACTTTATCTTCGGTAACCTAAAAATAAATTATATTCTTGTTACAAAACTTTTTGTTATTTTTAAAAAATTATAGTGTTATTTAAAAAACATTTAACCAAATTAGATTTACCTTATGTAGACCATAATCCTCTTCAGTATAAAGGGCACTCGGAAAAGTGGGTTTTAGCAACGTTATGGGTGATTTAAGACGAGGTAATGAAGAAATATCATAATCCTGTATAGCGACTATATGATTGTAAATGGTGAAGTATATCAGTTTTTGATTTTCGATGGTCAATACATTTACATCGTTCGGGAAGTAAGCATGAAATATTTTTAACTTTTCCTCCACCGTGTTACATTTATTCAACTCTAATCCAAGCTGTAAATAAGAAAATTTTGCATTTTGTATGTTTAATAATAATAAATATGTTCTAAAATAACAGTAATACAAAAGATTTATTAAATTCTCGAACAAGGATAAAATCTGTTAATTGTTATCCTTGTTTATTTTATTAAAATTCCTAAATCTCCACATAAAAAAACGTCATAAAAGAACCACAACAGAGTATTGCAATTTTTAATTACAATAATACTTTAACATACGTTTTAGTCTGTCATCAAACTATCTTCAGTGTAATAAGTTAAGATAGCATATAAAGAGCGATAAACAAAAAGATAAAAGTTAGAAACGCAATACATGTATTAATCACATTAGTTCTTATCGCAATTTGAATCAAACGCATATCCTATTTCTCCGTGTAATAAAAGTCGAAGAGCAAAATAAGAATTATGATGCGAAGACTTATGGTGTTCTATGTAGAGAGTCATATTGTAAAACTGTCACTTAATTGTGATAATGTTATACCTTCAAACAACGACAAACAAACAACCTCATTTTATTTAAATTTGTATAAGATTAAAATTACATAAGTAATTTTTACAATAAAAAATCGTAATGTATTTTTTAAAATTTACTAACCGTTTTCTTGTTAACTGTAGTGTACATTTTTAATAAACCAAATAAAATTGTATTTTGTAATTCTTCTAGTGAAGCATAGTAAAAATATTGATTAACCAAAATTTTCATTTGGTCAGGAGCTCCGTCTATTAGTATTAACCGTCCTGAGAAATCATTAGCTTCTAATAATCTTGCTAATTCGATGGCAATTAAGGATCCAAACGAATAACCCACTATAAGAAATTTCTTTTGATCTTTCATTTTCTTCAGTATATGCTAAGAAAATAAATATGAATGTTTATGTAAGCTGTATAGTAATATAAAAGACTTATAATTAGATATTGCTTATACATATATATATATATATATATATATATATATATATATATATAAATTATTTAAAAATGATCAAAAAAATATTTTAAATAACTTTAATCTTCTTACAGGCAGCAAATAAGCGGCTGATTTCATCACTGACTGATTTTCGTCGGGAATATTAAGTACACCATGTTGCAAACACGTTGCCGAAGATTTAATACCTGATGCTATAAACTTATATACACTTGAACATCCTTCGATTCCTGGTAAGAGAAATATATTGCCTCGATCAACCTCCTTCTTTGTAACAAGTTCTACAAGAATATCTGGAACAAAGTCTGAATCCTTTATTTTTCGAACCAACACGTCAAAATCTTTACTAATTTTGATCGTATTGTGTGTCTTTCCTTGTTCAGTTGTATTTGTCATTTGTTTAAGTTTAGCAAAATTTAGAGTTCTAATATCTTGCGCTGTCAAGGAAATATCAAACTCTCTTTCCAACGTTTGCTTAATTTCAACTGCCATCATCGAATCCATACCCATTTCGACCAGTGGTACGTTTGGTGGCACCGTGTTTATGTTCTTCAATCCTATTTTAAAATAAAGTAAGAATTATATATTTAAATAAATTCTAGGTAAATATATCGAATAGGGGACTACCTTCTATGACCTTGATCTTGACATATATTATAGAAGTCACTCACCTGAGTAACTTTCAAAAAATTTTAGCCGTCGCTTGTTATTTATTAAAAAGTTAACAAATATAACTGAGAAATAACAGTTTGTGTCAGTACTAAGGGAAGTAATTTGCTGATATGTGCAGTGTACAGACAGTACACACGTAGGCGGAGGAGAGATTACCCGTGGCAAGGGTGAGGGGGGTGGACCTCAGTTTACGTGGAAAGGAAAACCCAAATCGTAAAATGCTAGACCTCTTTTTGCCTTGTAAGTAAGGATAGGGTGGGATGGACCTCGCTTCGTGTGAATGGTTCCCTAAACAGCATATTGTATGGTTCGGGTTTTCAACTTTTCACAAATTTCGCGAAACGAGGTCCCCCTAATATTGCTAAAATTGCGTCAGACGTAGATGACCAATGTATGTCATTAAATATTTGTAAAAGTATAATAATAAGAATATGAGTAAGAACGAAAGAATTACTTAGTTCTTTTACATTTATTTTTTTATTTTTTTTTTCAGATATACCCCTATTACCGACTAGATTTACGGAAAAAGCAATTATTTTTACTCCCACATACCAATTGCGGTCTAAAAATTTTGGTTAGAATTCGAGTTACACAAAGTATTTTATTATTTTATTAAAAATAGGAAAGTACATAGAGGCCTTCTAGGACTTAATGGGTTAAGTCTATTGCGATTGTGAGAGTTTTCCAAAACATATACGTATTCCTTTAAATTCAATTTTGAGCATGAAATTTATTTTTCGAGATATTACTTATTCTAATAAATATTATACTTGGAATGACATTTTAATTTTTTTTTTCATAGCATTATATTTAGTTTTTTTTTCATCGTCTAGCTTATTTATATATGTAAAACTGCTTACCCATAATATGAGCAACCGTTTCAGAAATATTCATTGATCCGCCAATTTTTGCTTTTTCAGCAACAACCATACTGCTTACGATAGGTCGGTTTTGTAGCAGGAATATTTCTAATGTATCCAAACAGGAAGATATTCGTTGTTGCAATGTACCTCCAATAACCAATTCCTTATTTTCTTCTTGCATATCTGCTACGAGTCCGACATCACCAACAGCACCCCATTGTATCGCTAAACCGTGTAATCCTTCTTCCGTCCTCTTCTCACAAATTCTCTCCATTACGGAATTTGCCATTCCATAATTTGTCTGGCCTGCGTTTCCTCTTCCACATGAGACGGAGGAAAAAACGACAAAATGTCGAAGTTGTGGACATACCGTTCTCGACAATTCATCCATTTTCTTCGTCATCCATGCTTTTGATTTGAATGAATCTTCGAACGTTTGCGGTGATTGATTTTGGAATATACAATCTTTTAAAACAACTGCAAGATTAAATATAGCGTCCACTGGTGCTCTTTCCTCAGCAAATTTTAATATAGATTCACAATCTTCATGTTTCAATAAATTATCATCGACTATAACGATCTGTACATCCACACCATAAGATCGCCATAGCTTTACTCTTGATTGCTGATAACCTGTTCTAATCCCAGTTCGTGATGTCAAAACCAGGTGTTTCGCACCTCGAAGAGTCAACCAATCCGCTAGCTCTAAACCAAAACCGCCTAGTCCACCCAAAATAACATAGCATTTATAGTCCAGGCAAAAATATCGTGGGTAAGCGAGTAGTGGAGCATCCAAAGGCTCTTCTTCTTTATGAACTCTTATTATTATCTATACGAACAATCAGATACAACAATCATTAAGAACAATCATTCCTATAAGGCAAGAAATTATAACTAACGTAGGGTTCACCTTCTATTTCATTATTGATATGGTTTTGCATTTTATCATTTTCTTTATTGCTGATTATTAATATTGTTTTTTATGATTTAGTTTTACTATTGCGAGGAATAGCATTTATCTATAATTGTTGGAGGTTTCACCAACGGTATAGAGTACACCGTTTTAATGATAATGCAAAATAAATGAAGGGTACAGAGGAAAAATGACCAAAGTCCACTTTTTGTCAAAATTAATCTGATCTTGTGGCATTTTCAAAGAACTTTTATAATTCTTATTTATTTAGATTAAGAACAGTTACAATTTATTGGAAGTAAGGCCGGAAAACCTGAATGTACCATACTGGAAAAAAATAACCATAATCTACGCTTGGGGGGAAGAATTATTATCAGAGTATAACATGTAACGTAAACACTATAAAATAAAGACTATACATTCTGATATTCACTGCCACTTTTTTCAATAGCTTTCTAAGGTATCCGATTTTTTTCGAAATTACTCCGGATGGACAATAATCGTTTGTCCCTTGTACTTTTCAAATGTTTAATATTTTAATAAGTAATTAATATAAGTATAAAATAAAAATGTTTAATAATGCTCGTGGCACTGAATAAGGATAATACCAATGTCTTTAACTGAATTCTAATAGACAAATCAAATCAGTAATGTCCTCGGTAAGAATGCTTGCGCACTTGTGAGCAAAAATCAAATCAACTCTGCTTACAGTCATTGTTTTATATGTAATATGTTTGTTTTGATGTGATCAACTATCTACGCTCTGTATTAAAGACAAAGTATTACATCTTAGTGTTCGATGGAGATTACCTCAACAATAATATTTAACATAAGAGTAAAGGAAGTTACGTTTATGTAATGTTGAATAATTGTAAAAAGTGAATAATTAAGGTACTTTAATATAAAGAAAGAAAGTTTCTTGATTAAACATAATTTAACTACAAACCTCAATTTGTTACTATTTTTATAGCATTTATTAAAGAAGGGGAATATCTTTAATTTGACATGATAAAATATTTTGTATCATAATTACCTATTTCTGTATAGATGTATGTATAAAGAAATAATCTTACCTTGCCAATATGTTTTCCAGCGGCCATATATCTAAAGGCAGTTTCTATTTCATTTCTCTCAAAGACTTTTCTACACAGCGGTTTAATAGTGCCATTTTCTAAACCTTCCGCTATTTTCTTCGACAAAGTTATTTTTCGTTCTAAACTTGATGTGTGTGTGTGTGAATTTGTTATTAATTTATCTAATAAAATACCGTGGAAACTAATGCCTTTAGAGAAAGTAAACAAGTCCAATGGATTATTGGAAACCATATCAAATTTCCCAATTTCCAGAAAACGGCCACCATTTGCTAGACAACGAACAGATGCTTGCAATTTTTCTTCGGCTAAGGAATTCAATACGATATCCACTCCATGACCTCTTGTACGCTGCATAATCATTTGTTCAAAGCTTGTATCTCGAGAATTTCCGATATGATCTTCGGGAATAGAAGGAAACGTTTCTCTCATAAATTGTCGTTTCTCGACAGTTCCAACTGTCGTAAACACTTCACAACCTTCGTGAAGCGCTAGATGGATCGCAGCTTGACCGATGCCTCCAGTACCCGAATGGATCAAGATTTTGTCTCCTTTTTTCATTTTACCCTTCATATATAAGGCTTCATAGCACGTGATGTACACACACGGAACCGTTGCTGCATCTTCCATTGTCCATTCGTTGGGTACATTCCAACTGAGGTATTCGTCGGGCATGCAAATGTTTGTTATTCCTCTAAACATATTAATTTTTAAAAGTATATAATTTGTGCCCGTATGTCTTGTAAAAGTTATGTAGTAATCATGTTTAGTAATCACGATATAAAATGCCTTGTCGTACCGTAGACTTTTGTTGCTTATTCTGTCATACTTAAACTTTTGTGAATTTTTGAAATTTTTTAAGTGCCATATCTTACCGGATTCTATTCTTTCGATAATTTGCCAATTTTTCATTTTTAAGGATCACGAAAGACAATTATTTACGCTATATTTTCATGTTTATTTGATAACTTTTTCATGTCTTTACAGCATATAGTACGGTAAGGCGTTATATTTCACAAGATAAAATCGAGATTATATTAAATATTAAGTTAATAATGCTAATAAATGTAGTTTTCTTTATTGAGTGATTATTGATAGAGACAGTTATTATTTTACCCGTAGGAGCACATTCCCATTATTCTGCGTCCACGCGTATCAAACCCGACAAATTCCAAGCCAATAGGACTATCTAAATAACTGCATTCGCGTTCAAATATTCCGATTGGTTCGGCGGTGATTCTACCAGTAGCCAACATAATATCTTTGAAGTTGAGAGGCGCATAAATTACATTAACAATGTCCTCACGCTTAATGTAGGAAGACATTCTCTTCTGTACCCAGCAGAGAGTACTCAAATCTCCTTGCACCTATTACAAAGAAACATAAATAATTACAATCTATAATAAAATTTACAATAAAACTTTTTGACGCACCATCTGTTTAACGTAAGCGCTGCCTATGAGTTTTGGTTCCAATGATGGTAATGGAAAATGTCTGTATGATCCCCAAATGTTACCGGAACGTAAAACGTTGATAGGTAGGTCCAATTGCAACTGCTTCATGTACAATGGTTCTTGCAAGGAAAAAACAGGCGCATTGCCATCTTGAATAAACACGCATCTAATTATTTCACCGCCCGATTCTTTTCGCAAAGAATTAATAAAACCGAGTAGTCCGCATTCAAAATCTTCGGCGACGAGTATTATTCTCGTATCTCCACCAGTCTCGTTCTGCACATTCATCATTGATTTCAGTTTATCTATCCACGAAAAATCATAATTGTTTACATGTATAATCTGGTACTGTTTTTTCGCAATATTTTGCGTCTTTTTTAGCAATAAAAGTGTTTTTTCCTTTATTTGTTTCTCCACTATGACATCCAATTCATATGTTTTCAAATATGAATAATCGTAGACCGCAGATTTTTCCAGAGTTAGTATAAAACCTTGTGGCATTAACAAAGGCAATAATTGTTCATATAATGTCTTGCTATTTTTTCTTAAAACATTAAAACCAATAACCATCAAATAATTTTCGTCTCTCGGCAATTTAGTAAATTCTATTGTAGAAATGTTATTCAACAAAGAAATATTTTCGAATTTCTCATGACTCTTCACTAGCCAGATGTGATGTCGAATCTGAGGTAAATCATTTAAGATTTCATTAACAAATGGAGAATTTAAATTTTCTGATGTCATTTTGTCATTATCACCGATAAATTCGATAATTTTAACATTTATGTTATTGTAACATTCGAGTGCAATGTGCGTTGACATTCTAATTGCATCTTGTAACGACATAGTTCCTAAATCACGATGAGCAACAAATTTGTATTCTTCAAGAACGGGATTGACTGCTTTTTGCCGGCGAAATATAGGTGTAGCCACAATGCCACAAATTTCTATTCCTCCAGATATTATAGCGTCTAGAGACTTGTAATGACGAACAGAGAATTCTGTAACGTAACAAACAAAATTGATTTGTCAGACAATTAGCCACACTGTATTACTTATTTTATACTTACGCCTTTCTTCAACTGGACAATCTTGAATTAGCTGTACGTGATAGTTCGGATCGATTGTCAGTTTGCGAATTCTTGTTGGAACAAAAAGACTTCTTGACTTCTGTCCTAATATCATCATCTGTAACATACTGTCCATAAATGCCACCCAGTTAGATGTCCATATGATATGGCCGTTTGATCCCGAAACCGATGCACTTTTTAATCCACGAAATACGCCGGTGTATTGATAACCACGAAGCCTTAATTCCTTGTAAATGTCTTTTGTACTCATTTCTTCTTCATCATCCACACATTCAGCAAGATTAGCAGATATTTTTTCATTTTCAATATTAGTTGGAATTCGTAATATTCCAGTAATAACAGCGTTATCTCCTTCGGTTATTTCAAACCTGTTGGTACCTAGATATAGATATAAATTCTTTAAACATAAAATTTTGTAATAAATTAAGTGAAAGAGAGATATATCAATATGAAATGAATATATCAATTTGGGATTGGTTATCTTACAAAAGCAGTTTATTCGTAAAATGAGAGATTCTGTATTTGATTTAATTATTCTCATCCGTATATTTTTTACTTCACTTTAATTATAGAATAGAAATATTGCATCATAAAAGTGGTACAAATCTTAAAATCCAATATTCACATGAGAAAATTAACTACGTAATTAATCTACGTAATAATATATTACCTTGTTGGATCGAAAATGTTAATTCAATCTCATTTTGTTGTGATAGTACTGTAGCACGAATAAAATTTACGTCCTCAAATACGATTGGTACATTGGTATACTCTTGTTTATTCAACGATGCCATCATCTCCCAGAGACAAAAAAGATATCCCATAGCCGGAAATAAAATTTTGTTATTTACCATATGGCCCGTTAAATATCTGAATGCCTCATCAGTTACATCAATGCTGATAACCATTTCTCTTTTGAAAATTACTTTTTGATTAATATATTGAAATACGTAAAAGTCTTCGGAATGATTCCATCTACAAACATCATTAATTATGTAATGCACTTATAAATGTAATTGTTGATTTATTATCGAAATCATGTAAAATTCACTGAGATCTTTATATTTCTTAAATTCGCCTTTGCTCTTTATAAGCATGATATATGTAAGTATATTTATTGTTAGGATAAGTAGAATGATAGAGTATTATTTGGCTAAAATTGCTCAAAAAAGACCGCCTTCCGATGATCTGAACTTTCATATATGTTGTCAACTCCAATCGGGGACGATTACGATAACTGTATCCACTTTATTTGACGATGGTTTCTGGTAGTATTTTTTACGCTAAATAAAAAAATTATATAGGTCTTATAGAGCTAACTGCTTTAGTTTTCAAGATATACAGTGTTAAAGTTAAAAATAAATAAATATGAATTAAAAATTAATACTTCAATTGTATGTGTAGACAGCACACATGTAGGCGGAAGTGGATAGGGGTGGACCTCGGTTCGCAGGGAAAGTTGAAAACTTGAACCGTACAATAATAGACCTTGTTTCGCCTTATAAGCAAGCCAGGGTGGGGTGGAGTGGATCTCGTGCTAATGTCTTGTGTTGTTTATGATTTTTGAACGTAAATCGTAATCCGCCTGCGGCGAAGCCCTACCCCGGCATACAAAACTAATCTAACTCAAAGCCTATTTCTAAAAACCTAAAATTAAAATTTGGAAGTAGAGACAAATATTGATCATAGAATTTTTTTACTATTTTTTCCATGTTTCTCGCCAAAAATGCCTCCGAAAACTACACGTTTCAAGGGACCAAAACCAAAATAATCGTAATCGTCCTTTTTTTTTATTTTAACACTTTATATGTCGAAAACTAAAGCAGTTAGCCTTATAAGACCTTTTTTTTTTTTTTTTTTTTTTGACGCGGGGAAATCTTCGACTACTGGAATTAATCCCGGGCCGAAGCCCGGTTTCAGTCAGTAGCCCCCTTTGTTTAGAGGAGGGGGAAGACCCCCCTGCCTCCGGGGAGAGGCAAGGGGAGTGCCGGATTTTTACTGGCTAAAAACCCCGCGGGTATCCTTCACGGCGCGTTTTCCTATGTGAGAGGGGGGGGGGGGGGGTCCCGGGAAACGTACGGATTCGTCCGGGGCCCCTGCCGCAGCCTTATAAGACCTGTATTATTTTTTGTTCAGCGTAAAAAATACTACTAGAAACCATCGTCAAATCAAAAGGCCATTATCGTAATTGTTCCACCAATCGTAATATTTCAAAAAATTACTCTCTACAAGTCGAAAAGTGAAATATCTCAAACGAGTGAAATACAAGTGTAACGAAAAGTGAAAATTGAACCTGTGCACTTCAAGTAATTCGCCACTCTAAGAAAGAGTAAAATTGCGCTCTATAAGTTGGAATGAAATCGCACTCTGTTTGAGTGAAAGGCAATCTTTTCGAGTGCAGTAGATCATTGTCCATAGTGAATTATGTTACTCTACAATTTTGAGGAAAATTTCATCCTGTTAGAGTCATTTATCAGTCGATCTTTTACTGAATCGTGATTTACTATAACTTTAGAGATTGAATCACACTGATAGAGTAGTCGCTCTAAAAATTTGAGTAAAAATTCACTTCACTTATAAGTGCCCGTATTTAGTCAAATTAGAGTGATAACCTTCTCTTTTGGAGTGACTTATCGCAATCACTCTAATATATTAGTGGCGAAACCACTCTATGAGATTTAGAGTGCGTTCGCGGAGCACTCTATTATAGCGTTATTGTGTCATTCTGTCCTTGTTTTACACCTAATGAGCGATAAAGATTGAATGATGCAATAGCGCTAATATATAGCACGCTCAGCGAACGCACTCTTAGAGAGTAAAATCGCCGACTATAGCCGACGCTCATTATTTATTAAAATTTATTAATAAAATAAGTTTCATAAATAAGACATAATCTTCTACAATTCCATATATATAGGTTTTCAACTTTCCACCTGAAGCACTAAGTCTGTTTTTGTATAGCTGAACTAGAGTTATACGCTTTCTGTATTTAAAATAAAATATAGCATATGTTTAAAATTTGGCGAAAGCAAGAAGGAAAATTCTAATGCACTCACAGTTCAGTGTAGCAATAAAAAACAAATTTCTTATCTGTATTACTCGAAAAAAAAAAAAAACAGAAATGTAATTTAATATTGTGTTGTTTGTTAAATATAATCTTTTAATTTTACTTTAATGCTTTAAAGTAAAGCTCATGAAAGTTTCCGTTATTCAGATATTTTCCATTTGAATATAAACGCAAAATATGTGTACCTTATGAGAGGAGAAATCATTGGGGTGCCGCGGCTTACAGGAAATTTTACTATTGGATAGAGATTTGCAATCTGTGGCTGCAATCCTGCATTATAGAGTTTTCCGATTGATTCTAAAAATATCTCACCATTATGATCCTTGGTACGTTCATATAACGCTACATTTGTTACTGTAGAGCATAAATAGTTGTTTAAAGTGTATTGAAGAATATTCTGAGGAGATATCTCAATCGTCACTGCATTTTTTGGAATCAAACTCATCGTCTTTACGAATAACACCGAGGATAACAGATAATGTGTATAATATTTTGAACATAAAGGCAGAAGTGTATTGGAATACTCGTGAGCGGTTGTTGTTAACCATTTTGAGCTGCGAAATCTGTTCTGTGGTAATATTTGGTTCAAGTATATTTCGGACTTAGCTACAGCAGGTTTGATGTAACGACTATGAAAAGGTATATTACCACAAAGAATCCTTTTTACAGAAATATTATCAGCCTAAAAGTATTGAAGAAAATTGTAAATAATAATTGTCATTTGGTTAGCCTAATAAAATTATAGGTATTATAATACTTATGATTTTATTGTTTTAATAAAACGATTTAAAGAAACTAAGCAGCTAATATTATGTTGTTTATAAGCATTAGTATACCTGCAGTTTGGTGAGAAATGCTTTTATAGAATCTTTTGGTCCGCTCACAATAAAATTAGAAGAACTATTGTAACAAGCTATATCGATATCTGAAGGACACATAACTTTTATGGTTTCAAAATCAAGATTAATTTCAGCCATGGAGCCATTAATTATTTTCGACTCATGAAGTGCTAAACTGATGAAATATGCCGACAGAATTGTTTCTTCGGCCGTTAAACATCCATCGGCATATCCACAGAGTAGTTCACCAATGGAATGACCGATTATAAAATCGGGGACGATACCAATAGATGTTAAAAGATCGACCAATCCAATCTGTAACACATATAAAAGAATTACTTTCCCATTTGGTTTAAATAAAGATTAGAATTATGAAGTAAATATTTAATTGTCTTTGATATATGGTATATACATATAAAATACATTTATATAAAGTTAAAAAGAAAGTCTTTTTCTTACTTGTAGTCCAATGAGACCCAATAATAAATTAATAATATTATCAAAAATATTTTTATTATTACTTGTTAAAATATCTGTAAGTAATATTCCGTAAGGTCTTAGAACAATATCACATTTCTGGATTGCCTTGGCAAACACTGATAATTTCATTAGAGCGCGACCTATTAAAATTTTAATAAAGTTTTAAAACTTTAATATACAGATATTGTGTATATGTATATGTATCTGCGTATTTATATATACACGCAAACATGTACACACACGCCATTTAGTATTGAATGTAATCGGGAAGGATATGCAAGGAAGAAACCTAGCTTTTCGCCATGTTGTAACATTTATTCTGACAGAATTCAATTTACTTGTTAAATTTTATAAATTAAATTCTTAATAAATAGAAGGCAATAAATGAAACTTTATGCAATATTTTAAGTTCGAAAACATATTAAGAACATGTTTTGAGATCATGATCATACTGCTTTTCTGAATAATTATAAAAGATTATTGATATTTTTATATTTTACGTATATCCTTAAGAATTGTTGAATGTTGCTTGCTTAAAGTATTTTATAATAATATATTTCCTTACTCATTCCAAACCATTGAGATCCTAGTCCAGAAAATATAAAACAAATCGGTCTTCTGATACATAGAGTATGTTCTATTTTATTAATTGTATTATGAGATATTTTAGATCCAGTTATCATGTACCCTCTATAAAGGTGACCTTCTATATTATCATTATGAATATGATGTAGAAGAGATATAAATTCTGCATCTATTGATCGACTCCGCACCTGCATTCAGTAACAATAATATTCATTCAAATATATAATCTGACAATAAGAGACAAGCGCGATGTGTTTACGCTTAAATTTATTATATAAGTCTACCAGAAAGTACAGTCAATAAAATTACGTACGTTTCGACCCTTGTACGTGATGACCCTTTTTTGGGTCATCTTTAGCGCATTATCCTAACATTAAAGTAAGCTACAGTCATTATTTATAAATATACGAAACCTGATTAAACCGCATACATCAAGTCAAATTGATTAATCATTAATTCTCAATAACCGTTTGGGTAGATGCATACTCCGAAGTACTCCCAAGCATCCTCGTGTGTTTTATTCCCAGTTAGAGAGCCAGGAAATTTGAGATAGAGTGTTATGTCCTTTGTCATTATGGATCGTTAAAACTTCTGAAATACCTGCATGAAACATTCGGAGCAAATAACATCTACTCTCAGATGAAATGCATAATGTAAAGTCATGATAAACTTAAATTTCACTCCGTCGTTCTATAAAAGATATGTTGATGATATTGCAATGGCAGTGCCTTCCACCAGATGTACTCATACTTTAGAAGTTTTCAATTTATTTCATCCTAGATTGCAAGATTTATTATGGAGGTCAGCATGGATGACAAGTTAAATTTTTAGAAGATTACTATGATACGTACAGGAAACCATTTACTATTCGATTGGTTTCACAAACCAACGTTCTCTGGAAGATATTTAAATTTCTTGTCTCAACACCCCCTTTGCCAGAAAAAAGGTACGGTAATTAGTCTAATAGATAGTCTTTTGGTCGTCACATCCTAAATTTCAAGAAAAAAAATTTTGAATTAGTGATTCGAATTTTATTAAATAACTGCTATCCGTTAGTGCTTATTTTTAAGGTCATGCATGAACGGCTTAAATTTCTTTTTGTCAATCTGCATCTTGAGATAGATAAAAAGCAAAAAGATAATATTACTACGTTTTTACGATATCTTTTGTTCTTACAATAACTGAAAAATATAAGAACATAACTAAAGATTTGAAAGTTAAGCTTTTGTATGTCAGTCTCAATAAATTGGGTAGCTTTATCAAAGTAGACAAAGATGTTCTTCCTAATTTTTTGTGCAGTAAGATTGTATATAAAATCAGTTGTAATGAATATGAGGCATCTTATGTTGGCCAGACGGGTAGACAATTACAAACGAGAGTTAAAGAACATAAATCTCATATTAGAAGAAACACTAATGGTCATTCTGTTTTGACGGATCACAGATTGGAATGCAATCATGACTTTAATTGGAATGAAGTGGAGATCTTAGATAAAGAACCGCTCTTAAACGAGCGTTCAATTTCTGAAATGATTGATATTAGAAGACAAAGAAACGGCTCGAATTTGTAGATACAGAAAATTTATCTAAACATATATAAATGTTATTGAGAGTCTTTCGAAACTTTAAATCCACACTATTGTTTGTGTTTTATCTTGCTTCCCCCCCCCCCTTAGAAATCGCGTTAACATTGCTAGAATAGATGTGTCACTGTTCTGAACGTTTCCCAGACACATTTTAATCCACCGCTTATTATAATTTTGTGCACAATGTGACCAGCACTGCTAATTGGTTGTAACTAAACGACATCCATTATTGTAAGTTGCTATCTCGAATTTCTTGGCTCTCTAACTATAGAGATAAGACACACGAGAATGCTCGGGAGTACTTCGGAGTATCTGCCCAAACGGTTATTGTGAGAATTAATGATATCAATTTGACTTGATGTATGCGGTTTAATCAAGTTTCATCTATTTATAATGACTGTAGCTTACTTTAAAGTTAGGATAATGCGTTGAAGATGACAAAAGAAAAGGGTTGAGACGTACGTAATTTTATTGATTGTACTTTGTGATAGATCTATATAATTTTGAGCGTAAAAACATCGCGCTTATTTCTTATGGCCAGATTATATATTTGAATTTTTTATACAGAGAACCTTTATATATCTAATAATATTCACCTTATCCTTTTTGGAATAATTTTACATAAAAGAGAAAAAAATAATACTATTTAATTTTGCAAAGAATGTCTTGCTAATAATATATTATTATTTATTAATTATATATTAATTATTTAATATTTAATATTTAATATTATTATTTAATATATTGAATAAAACACATTGACTTTTCTTTTTTGCGCAGATTTGAAATAATTAAAAAAATGTATACTTTATTATGTATGCGAAATTATTTTTTTAGAACCCTTATAAATATATATTTAAATTTATTTTAGGTTTATTTTATTATATTTATGTGGTAATAAAAAAGTAAATGTTATCAGAAGCCATTGCTGAAATAAATGAAGTACGAGTACGCCATTACAATATTTGCTTACGCTTACGTCATCAAAAATTATTTTAACTGCTTCCTCCGTACGACCAGATACAGCTACAAGCCTAGATAAGTCATCATTCGGAGCTCCATTGTTGATTTTTTGTTTAGGATTTGATTTTAATAATATGTGGCTATTAGCCCCTCCAAATCCAAAAGAATTGACACCTACATAACCACCCTCCCATTCTGTTGGTTCAGTGACAATCTTTATTCTTCCTTCGATAATAGCAGTTAACTCTTTCCGCGGACGCTTGAAGTGTATAGTAGGCAATATTGTGCCAATTTCCATCGCTAATAATACCTTTAAAAAATCACATCTTTTTATTAGCAGTATAATTATAGTAATTATACAGCTAATTATTTTATAAAAATGTAATATATACATATGTATTATAGTTATAACAATATAAGGAAATATAAATTGCTATAATCACATTTTGAGCAAAGTCAGTGTTAAATCATTTTATTACAAATGTACCTTTGCGATTTGACAAAGGCCACTGGCAGGTTCGGAATGTCCAAGATTCGATTTTACCGAGCCCATCAATAAAGGAGTGTTTCTTTTAGCGCATAAAGTCTGGTCAATAGACATAACTTCAACGGGATCACCGGCAACAGTACCAGTTGCATGAGCCTCCATGTAAGATAACTCACTGGGCATGATTTCACATTCCTCGTAAAATTTATTCAACAACATTTTTTGCTTCTCGACCGATGGAAAGGTAATACCTTCTTCTTTAAAACCATCGCAATTCATTTTACTGTGTACGAGGGTCGCATATATTCTTCTTGCATTTTTTGCCTTTTGCAGATATACTACGGCGACCGTATCGCTACGCATATATCCGGCGCCTTCCTCGTCAAAGGGTTTACAGTAACCGTTAGAAGACAAAACCCCTGAAAGAAATTGATATTAATAAACAAAATTTTTCGAGTTTTGATATCATTATAAAATGCAGAGGTAATTATGCAGTAATACGGACCACCCTCCGATGACCTTGACCTTGACATATGTTGTCAAGGTCACCCTCCTGAGCGGGGAGGCTCATGGTAGATATCTCAAGTTCCCGGAGCCTCCCCACATTAACGCCGAGAGGGACACCCGGGGGGGTTTTAGTGGGTTAGAGTCCCACATAACCGCCCTCCCCGCCCCGGGGGAGGGGGTATCCGTGTGGATTTCCCCCCGTCGTCAAAAAAAAAAAAAAAAAAAAAAAAAAGTCACCCTCCTGAGGGACCTTCAGAGGGTTTTAGCCGTCGCTCGTTTTTTTTTTAGCAGTTATTTTAAGTATTGAGAGGCATGAACGATTAATATTACATCCTTTTTTTTAAGTAGAAAATATCTCGTTTCGCGTGAAGTCGCTACTTTACCAAAACACAACATTTAGGGCCGGTTGTTCCAACCTGTTGGTAAACTACCTAATAGTTAAATCATATGTATGTCTTTGTTTATCCTTTACATTAGACAAAGATAGACATATGATTTAACTATTAGTTAACTTACCAATAGGTTGGAACAACCGGCCCTTAAAACAGTAAATTGTTGATAAATTGAAGTCTTTTTGTTAAAGCAGAGAATACTTTATTTCGCGATAAAGTTGCTGCTTTACCAAAACAAGTAAATTTTCTTCTGAAGTAGAGAATACTTTATTCACTGCTTTAAATGTTGTGTTTTGATAAAGTAGCAACTTTCACGCAAAACGAGGTATTCTCTGCTTAAAAAAAAGACTATTTTTTGTGTGTAGAGAATACCTCACTCAGGAGGGTAACCTTGACAACATATGTCAAGGTCAAGATCATCGGAGGGTGGTCCGTATTACTGCATAATTACCAATGCAGAAATACAGGATAAACACTGGAAAAATAAATATTATAAGTAAAATAAATTTTATTTTTATTTTAATGAAAGACGCGAATATAAACATATATTCAAATCGAATAAGTTACATTTGCTTCGCCAGAGAATAATTAACACAATCAAGAATTTTTAATTGACTATATACTGGCAATGATTGAGATAAATATTATCGACTTGTTTTAGAAATGATTTACATCAAATTGCAAAACAATAACCTTAATTTACAAAAGGATACCGAATTCCTATATTATGCATATGTTCTCATTTTAAATAAATTTAAATAAATTGTAACCTGCGCTTACTTGGTCTGAGAATGATATTTATACACATTTACTTATTTATTATTTATACTTTTATTTCCATTATGACCTACAAGATTTCTACTTTACTTGGTATAATTGTTCTTATTCCACTTGACGCGCGCGCGCGGTTCACAGTGTCGTGCGATCTATCGTGACAACAACATGTCATAGACACTTTAAGTTTTAATCTTTAATATAATTTTATATTGTTGACTATCCTCCGTTTTCCGGACTATCTGGTGAGTGCTCGGATAAAAATGAGTTATTGCTCTTATTCTTTTAATTATGTTTGACCTTTTATAGATAGCAATCATTTAGTTCTCATGGTTTTCCGACCTCCTATTCCGAAGACTCATTGTTATGATGGAGAATGGTTTATCGATGTACCGCTGAGGATGGCTCGAAGAAGAGCCGAAACATCCGGAAATTTGTAATATTCAAATATATCTGTCTTTTGACATTACGCACTAATTACCGCGTCGACTATCTTATTGCCAATTTCTTTCATGTTTCTTATAAAAAACAAAAAAATTAAACTTGAAAATTAATTAGTAAAAAAACAGATTAAAAAATCTAAAAATTAAAAACTTAAATTTAATAAAAACAAAAATTATAATAATAGAAAGCAAAATACAAAAAGAAGAACTTAAAAATTAATTGGTAAAAAAGTTGGTTTAAAAAAAATAGACTCCCGAATGCTGCCTAAAGTAAGTTAAATAATAATAAAAAATTAAACGCTAAAAAAGACAGGTTTAAAAAGTTTGAAATAATAATAAAATTGCTGTTGTAACGTGTAGATGGGACGAATAAGTCCTTTCGCTGCTTTTATGGTACATGGCTTCATGCCCCACGTTCACCTTGACCTTTTGATAAGGATTATTTGGTCCACGTTAATTCGAGTCTGTAAGCTCGCCGGTTGACATGGGGAACGTGCGGCAGATCGCCAGTCATTGCTGAGGATGGCTCAAAAATGAGCCAAAACGTTCATTTTTTTTTTGTACTTCAAGAAGACGAATAAACTGATTCCACGCACGAAGAACCGCGTCCGACCCTAATAGCCTTTTTTCTCTTATTTTTGAAATAATAATAAATAAGAAACAGTTTTAAAAAGTTTGAAATAATAAAAAATATGAAAAGGTAAAATTTTCTAAAGATTTAATACATTTATAATAAAAAATACTTTATTTTTACGCTATAATTAATTGCACATTTAAAAAGAATAGTCGGGAGACGTCACGCCAAATTTTATACTTATTTGGCACATATATTGTACTTTATGTATATTCGTACATATACATACACAGACACATACACACGCGCGCGCGCGTATATATTTAGTATTAATATTGTAAAATTTCTAAATAAATATGATTGAGAAATATTAGATTTGGCGTGATGTCTCCCGACTGTTCTTTATAAATGTGTAATGAATTGTAGCATAAAAATAAAGTATTTTTTATTATAAATGTATTAAATTTTTAGAAAATTTTACCTTTTCGTACCCGCGGGTTGAGCTGCCTAGCGGGCGCGTCTCCGGGTGGCGGATAGGAGGACGCCCGGAGGGGATGTTCGGCCCGGGCCTAAACCCCCGTGTGCCGCGCGGACCGTCCGGGTAGTGGCGGTTATTATCTGTTCCGATGGGCGTAAAACCCCGTCTGGGAGGGAAAGGCCGTCGCCGTGGACCAACTCTCCAAGCTAAGCTGGAAGCTATCGTGGCGAGGGCTGCGTGGCACTGGGGGAGCAGTGTCTTGAACGATGCCTCTGGGGAACTAGACGAAACCCCAGAGTATTTAGCCTTACCCATGCATGCGGGGCTCTGCATGGGCTGACCGTCTTTTCCTAGCTACTCGTGGGAACAAAATGGATGGAACTGCTGAAAATTCAAACGAAATTCCGATGGAGGTCTCACTAGAGACCTCCGGAGGGAAAGCAGATGTGGCGGCGGGTGCGGAACGGGCTCTAACGGGCTCGGAAAGCACTGACTCTACATCTAAAGAGACTGCGAATACTGCGGGTTCTCTCAAGAAGAACCGCAGTGGCGCAATGAAAAGGAAGGCTAGGAGGGAGAGGAAGAAAGCCCAGGGTGATCTCCCTCCAACCTCTGAACCTGCTGCAGCTTCCCCCAAAACGCCAAGTGGGGGGCCTCAAGGGCACTCCGGTAACAAGCGCCGGATGGGCTCCAACGAGACCCCTCCATCGGCGGAAGGGGCGAAGAAAAAACAAAAGGCTCAGGAAACTGGGACCTATGCTGGCGTCGCCGACCACCTGACGAGGGTGATTGTGGCGGAGGGCTACCCTGAGGCGGTGCTGACTGCTGAGCAGTTGACACTGCTGAAGGGTGCGGTTTCCAAGGAGATCGATGGGATCCGGAAGGGTCCTGTGCCCAGATTTCACGGCACCCATCTGAAGACGGGCGCGGCGGATCGTAAGATGCGCGGACGCGGTGACGCTGAAATGGTTGGAAGACTGGATCGGTGGTATCGTGCCGTGAGAAGGCGCTAGGCTCAAAGTGGTGGGCCTGGAGGTGCTGCAAAAGCAGTATAGGGCCGTGGTTTGGGTCCCGGGACCCCCCGAGGACTCGGCTGCGACTCTTGTGCGGCTCGAGCGGCAAAACTCGGGGCTGTGCACGGCGGGCTGGCGAGTATTTGCCGAGAACGTAGGGGCTACCGGCGACGGTAGGAACCTGGTACTCGGTATCCCAGAATCTAGTGTCCTTAAGCTGAGGACGCTGGATTTTAAACCTTACCTTGGGATGGACCAGGTCACCTTCAGGGTGAGTGGGATATCCCAAGGGGGTCAACGGGTAAGGGGAAGCCCAACTCAAAAGTCAAATCTTAAATAAAATGAGTTTGAGCGGGGTGGTCTTTACCCAAATGCTTAACTTGCACCACAGCAAAGGAGCCTCGGCTGTTCTTGCCAGGCGCCAAGCTGGAGTGCACACAGCCATCTCACTGATACAAGAACCTTGGCTGGTTCAAGGTTGTGTCAGAGGTTTGACGAGATGCGGAAGGTTATTTAAGGCCCCGTCAGAGCAGCGACCAAGAGCGTGTGTGGCGCTCAAGGGCGTTGAGGCCCGACTAATACCTGATTTCTGTTCCAGAGATACAGTAGCGGTCGAGATAGAAGTCATCGAAGAGCTTGGTTTCAGGAAGAAACTGATAGTGTGCTCGGCCTACTTCCCCCACGAGGATGGAGGTCCACTGCCACCTGAACCGGTGACTCGTCTGGTGGAATACTGCCAAAGAAATCAGCTTCCCTTGATCTTGGGATGTGATGCGAACGCGCATCACACAATCTGGGGAAGTACAGACACCAACAAGAGAGGTAGGAAACTGTTGGAATTTCTGGCGGCAACGGACCTAGAAATTCTCAACAAAGAAAACGAACCCACCTTCTGCACGGCAGTGAGGAGGGAAGTGCTCGATCTCACCATTTGCTCTAGACAAATGGTTCGGGAGGTGGCTGACTGGAGGGTCTCGAACGAGCCTTCTCTGTCAGACCACAGACAAATCACTTTTAGGCTGGCTAAAGCCAGATCTGAAGAAGCTAGAGTGAGGGACCCAAAAAGAACTGATTGGACTTCTTACCGAGAGGACCTATCAGTCAGTCTCAGGGATTTTCCCAAGAGGCATGGGACCGCACACGAGATAGAGCTCTGCGTAGACCATCTGCAAAGGGCTCTGATAGACAGCTTTGAAAAGAACTGCCCGGAGAGGACAGTTAGAAATGCCAGGGGCACCTCTTGGTGGAGTCCAAGGCTGCAGGATCTCAGAAGCGCGGCCCGCCGTTCATGGAATAAAGCCAGGAACACGGGCCGCCAGTCTGACTGGGACCTTCATAGAAGGGCTCAGAAGGACTACAGGGATTCTGTGGTGAGGGCGAAAAGAGAAAGCTGGGAAAGATTCTGCGAGTCGGTGGAGGGCATGCCCGAAACCACTAGGCTATGCAGAGTTTTGACCAGAAACCCAGACGCAGTCCTGGAAACCATCTGTCTCGCTGACGGGATGATGGTGACTGGGGAACGGTGTCTGACACACCTGCTAGAAACAAGCTTTCCAAGCTTCTGAAAGGAGTCAGAGGACTATGCATGGCATGGGACTCCGGCGCCACGGAGAGCACGAGGAAGTGATTGGGCACTTGCAGCCGAAATTGTCAGACCTGATAGGGTCAGATGGGCTATAAAGGCCTTCAAACCCTTTAAGTCAGCGGGACGGGATCGGATCTTTCCGGGTCTTCTACAGGAAGGGCTGGAGCAGATCATTGGGTCCCTTACGCGGACATTAAGGGCTTGTCTGGCGCTGAGCTACACGTCCAGCGCTTGGAAACTGGCAAAGGTGGTGTTCATCCCGAAAGCGGGTAGGACAGGTTACACCTCTGCCAAAGACTTTAGACCGATCAGCCTGACGTCTTTTCTTCTTAAGACATTAGAAAAGCTGGTCGATGTTTATGTGCGGGACGTTGTTCTTTTGCGGCATCCGCTGCACATGAACCAGCATGCGTATCGCACAGGTTATTCTACCGAGACCGCCCTCCACTCTATCGTGTCGTTCATTGAAGGGCAGTTGGAGAGGCAGGGCTTCGTAGTAGGCACCTTCCTAGACGTAGAAGGTGCATTCAACAACACTCCGCACACAGTAGTGTGCGAGGAGGCCGCGCGGAGGGGCGTCCCGGAGACGATCGTTGAGTGGATCAGAGGCATGCTTGGACGGCGAGTAACGACCTTATCAGGATCGGTGAGAGTCAGTGGATGGGTGGAGAGAGGCTGCCCACAAGGAGGTGTTCTCTCTCCGCTCTTGTGGTGTCTGGTAGCTGATCGGCTACTTAGCACATTAAATGGGGGCTTCTTTACGCAGGGATATGCCGATGATTTTGCTTGTGCGAGGACCCTTCTTAGAAACGCTTCTGGAGCTAACACAGGCAGCTCTAGAGGTGGTAGAAAAGTGGTGCCGCGAGACCGGTCTATCGGTGAATCCACTGAAGACGGGGCTCGTGGTATTCACACGCAAATACAAAGTGGGCCCTGTGGAAGGGCCCATTTTAGCGATTCTCCGGCCCAGGCTTCTGTATGCATCGGTAGTATAGTCGCCTAGGACGCAGATGAAAACTGCCAGAATGGCTCTGGAGCACGTCAGGGCTCTGATTTTGAGAGGGGCCCTGGGGGCAATGCGAAACACGCCGGTGGCAGCGATGGGAGTGCTACTAGGCATCGAGCCACTGCACCAGGTGGTGGTGGCTGCGGCTGCGGCCGCGGCCTATCGCCTGAGATGTGAGCTGAAATGGAAGGTTGGCGCCAGGCACACAAGAATTCCTGAAACGATTCTGGCTAGCCCCGTTTTCACAATGGGGCAGGACAGAATGCTGACAACCCGCGTTTTCGAGAGGAGATACAGAGTTTTTCCCGAACGCAAGGAGTGGAAAGACCCCAAAGGGTTGAATGTCTGGAATGGGGACATCTGGTTTACGGATGGCTCCAGATCAGGCGTTGGCTCTGGCGCAGGACTTTATTGTCCCCGAGATGGTACTAAAGAAATTGTTCCACTCGGCGAATTTGCTACGGTGTTTCAGGCGGAGACCGTGGCCATTATGAGATGTGTCCAAACCTTATTGGAGAGGAAGCAGGAGGGAGGGCGTATCAGAATCTGTTCGGATAGCCGGGCGGCGCTTAGGGCCCTCTGTGCTCCGAACTTTACTTTACGGCTGGTCTGGGACTGCAGATGCACCTTGGAGGAGCTGGCGAAGAACAATAAAGTTACCTTAATATGGGTCCCCGGTCATTCAGGGATCAATGGTAACGAAACTGCCGACCAACTCGTTAGGACAGGATCGGAGACAAGGCTGCTGGGGCCGTCGAGGTTCCCTACAGTTTAGGTAGGAAGGAGATCCGGAATTGGCTGCGGAACCAGCATCTTGATTACTGGAGAGAGGAAACCAGGGTCAAATGCAGACACAAGCCAGGGCTCTCCTGGGGGATTCCCCCAGGGAGGGACTGGCGAGAAGCATTAGATCGCTGAGTAGAAAGGATGCCAGACTGGCAGTACAGCTACTGACAAGGTCATGGCGTCCTGAATTACCACATGTACAAGTTGGGTTGTAGCAAATACACCCGACTGTAGACTTTGTGGGGAAAAGGAGGAAACAAGTCTCCATATTCTTGGTCAATGCCCAGCATATGCCAGGCGGCGACTTTTTACGCTCGGCTCAGCTTTTCTAGAGCCCGAGCAGATAGGACAGCTACCGGTGGGGGACCTGCTTCGCTTCTGGAGGGACAGGTCTCCCTTAACTGTGGGGGTTGTTGTTGCAGTGGGGAGGCACTATGGACTCGGTCTGCGTGCCGCTGGTAGGTCTTCGATTGAGGACCACCCCCCCCCCCAGTTTTATCATTATTATTATTATTATTCCCGAAAAATAAAAAAAAATCCCGGAATTTGTACATAACAATACCTCAAAATCTAAATAAATAATATTTTCAAGAGTAAAGATGAGCGAAAGTTATGTTTGTTATAGAGTTTAAAAATAGAGTACAAAAACAATTAATCTTGTTAGACAAATATTTTCTTGTTAAATATTGTACCATAAATGAAAGAAAACGTATCGTATTAATATAACAAGTACACGACATAATATACGTGTATGATTAGTGGTTACCGCAAGATAAAAAAATCTGAAATTTGCGTTAAATGGAAATAAATAAGATATAAGTAAATATATCAATATTTTTTATGACCCAACATACAATATACAATATATAAATATACAATATAATAAGATATAATAAATACATACCTAGATGGTAAAATTGAAATTGTATATGAGGATGGAGGCATAGATTGGCGGAAGCGATAATAGCCGCGTCGGACTCTCCGGACCGAATCAGCTCGTAAGCTTTCACTATAGCAACGTTACTTGAACTACATGCAGTATCAATATTATGCGATTGTCCAATCACGCCGAGCCAGTAAGAAATTTGGTTTGCCACGAAAGAAATGTTGGATCCAATCATAGATAATCTAGCAAGCTAATCACAGTACATGTTTCTGAATGTATTTGAAATATTAAAATGTACAAATAATAAGTTATAAGTTAAATATTTATACATACAATGAAAGGGCACAGAGCCGTAACAATGTGTTAAATTATTTTTTTATTAATAAACAAGTAACACAATAAATAATAAGATTATTATTTACGCAGGTGAAATAATGTGTTTTCTTCAATTTCATTAGGTTTAATAATAGGTTATTGCGATAAATATTACCACATGACTCAGTGGTCGAATTGATACGACACCTTTCACGGAACGAGGGAGGTTCGAACCCTGGCTGAGCATATTTTTTGCAATAATTTCTTTAGTTATTTGGATACTTAGCAAACTGAGAAAAAAATGTGTTAATCCCAAAAAATATTTAGTCCGATACGAGCAACTAAACATGTTAGTTAGTTAGTTAATTAAACATTAGTTGTTTCAACAATTATTAAGTTGCACTAAAAAAGGTATAGTACATTCATGTCAACCTTTAAATTTTGTTAATCAAGAATTAATTAATCCAACTAATATTTAGCTAAAATGTTTAGTTGCTCGTATCGGACTAAAATATTTTTTAGGATTAACACATTTTTTTCTCAGTGCATCAAAATCAAATCGAAACAATTAGGGGGGAGTACACACACACACGCACACACACAAAACTGTGTTGCAAGTCCGATAATTTGACGGCGTGCAGTTTACAATGGTTGGAAAATATGTGTCACTTATTTATTAAAAATAATTTAACACGAACACCTTGTTACAGCTCTGTGCCCTTTCTTTGTATGTTTGAATTTTAATCATAGGAATCTTTTAAGATTATTAAATATTTAAACAATACTTAAACAATTATTAAATATTTATACAATATTTTTAAAACTGTTTAAAAATATTATATAATTTTTCTATACTTTACATAGTAGAAGGGGACAGATTTCTATGCTTGCAACAAGAATTTTACACATATGGTTATTATTTTCTTAAATAAATTTTTATTAAGGCGTCTGGTCTCTGTTGATGCTGTTCTTATTTCTATTTAATGACACGTCAGAAACGAGAAATGACACAACCTCAAAAAATACTTGGGTCAATTTTCAAAGGCCCGACTTTTCTACGTGGATGCTAAGCCTTAGGATCACAGGGTTCAAAAAAAAGCAGGCTGTGAACCTCCATCGAATGCCGGGGACATACGCTTCCAGGATGAAAGGACCAGGTCTCCCTTAAAATCTCGCTTTGGGAGAGGGTTGGTCGATTACCCTGGGGAGGCACTATGGACTCGGTCTGCGTGCCGCTGGTAGGTCTTCGATTGAGGACCACCCCCCCCCCCAGTTTTATCATTATTATTATTATTATTCCCGAAAAATAAAAAAAAATCCCGGAATTTGTACATAACAATACCTCAAAATCTAAATAAATAATATTTTCAAGAGTAAAGATGAGCGAAAGTTATGTTTGTTATAGAGTTTAAAAATAGAGTACAAAAACAATTAATCTTGTTAGACAAATATTTTCTTGTTAAATATTGTACCATAAATGAAAGAAAACGTATCGTATTAATATAACAAGTACACGACATAATATACGTGTATGATTAGTGGTTACCGCAAGATAAAAAAATCTGAAATTTGCGTTAAATGGAAATAAATAAGATATAAGTAAATATATCAATATTTTTTATGACCCAACATACAATATACAATATATAAATATACAATATAATAAGATATAATAAATACATACCTAGATGGTAAAATTGAAATTGTATATGAGGATGGAGGCATAGATTGGCGGAAGCGATAATAGCCGCGTCGGACTCTCCGGACCGAATCAGCTCGTAAGCTTTCACTATAGCAACGTTACTTGAACTACATGCAGTATCAATATTATGCGATTGTCCAATCACGCCGAGCCAGTAAGAAATTTGGTTTGCCACGAAAGAAATGTTGGATCCAATCATAGATAATCTAGCAAGCTAATCACAGTACATGTTTCTGAATGTATTTGAAATATTAAAATGTACAAATAATAAGTTATAAGTTAAATATTTATACATACAATGAAAGGGCACAGAGCCGTAACAATGTGTTAAATTATTTTTTTATTAATAAACAAGTAACACAATAAATAATAAGATTATTATTTACGCAGGCGAAATAATGTGTTTTCTTCAATTTCATTAGGTTTAATAATAGGTTATTGCGATAAATATTACCACATGACTCAGTGGTCGAATTGATACGACACCTTTCACGGAACGAGGGAGGTTCGAACCCTGGCTGAGCATATTTTTTGCAATAATTTCTTTAGTTATTTGGATACTTAGCAAACTGAGAAAAAAATGTGTTAATCCCAAAAAATATTTAGTCCGATACGAGCAACTAAACATGTTAGTTAGTTAGTTAATTAAACATTAGTTGTTTCAACAATTATTAAGTTGCACTAAAAAAGGTATAGTACATTCATGTCAACCTTTAAATTTTGTTAATCAAGAATTAATTAATCCAACTAATATTTAGCTAAAATGTTTAGTTGCTCGTATCGGACTAAAATATTTTTTAGGATTAACACATTTTTTTCTCAGTGCATCAAAATCAAATCGAAACAATTAATTAGGGGGGAGTACACACACACACGCACACACACAAAACTGTGTTGCAAGTCCGATAATTTGACGGCGTGCAGTTTACAATGGTTGGAAAATATGTGTCACTTATTTATTAAAAACAATTTAACACGAACACCTTGTTACAGCTCTGTGCCCTTTCTTTGTATGTTTGAATTTTAATCATAGGAATCTTTTAAGATTATTAAATATTTAAACAATACTTAAACAATTATTAAATATTTATACAATATTTTTAAAACTGTTTAAAAATATTATATAATTTTTCTATACTTTACATAGTAGAAGGGGACAGATTTCTATGCTTGCAACAAGAATTTTACACATATGGTTATTATTTTCTTAAATAAATTTTTATTAAGGCGTCTGGTCTCTGTTGATGCTGTTCTTATTTCTTATTTAATGACACGTCAGAAACGAGAAATGACACATTGAAAATTCTTGTATGGTATTTCCAAATAAAAAGATATTTGCACAAAATAACACTTCAGATCACTTCAGCACACTTCAAAAATACTCTGAGTTATATCCATTTCCCCTGACAGCAAGAATTTTCAACATGTCATTTCTCGCTTCTGACGTCATTAAATAAGGACAGCATCAGCAGGGACTAGGAGCCTTAATTATGCTGTATATAATTAAATATATCATTATTATGAAATATATATATCACACCTCAGGTTTAAAAGAAAGATACGATCGAGTCTCAGATATAGAAAGTGCTGTAAGAACACTCGTTTTTGTTCCTCGTAATTCTTTCGGGTTTACACCCGCATCGATAATTGCTTCGTAAGTATGTTCAAATAACATTCTACACATAGGATCCATTACATGAGCTTCCGTAGCGGGTATATTGAAAAATTCTGAATCGAATTTTTCTATATTGTTGACTCGACCGATGCGATGGGGCATATCGAAAGCTATATATAAGAAATAAATATATTAACAAGTAACGAGAAAAAAGATGTCATAAAAATGTTTGAATTAATAAAATGTAATTTATACAATTTTCTACATAAATTATGAGGATTAGGTATATAATAGATTTTTCGCCCGCGCTTCGCGCGGGCTCAAATTCTATTCTCCTCTTCCCAAACTCATCCATTAATTAGGAGCATCAAACTTGGTATTCTTTCTCCTCAAACTCTAACCTACATCTTCGAACTCTTTTTTAATAAATAATAAATAATAGATAATATTATAGATGCAGATTAGCGTATTGTCAAATATTTCAAAAACGTAATCCCCTATATTGAAGTCTTTAAATCTTATTTTTGCTCGCGCTTCGCGCGTTTTCACCCTCCACTGACCCGCCATTATTGACTCTCTTTCATTTCCTTTTCTTTTATTTTCTTTCTGTTCCTCCTTTTTTCTATTTCGTTTAAAAATTCTATCGGGTTTAATTTTACATTTGGTGCCTTTCTGTTCTAATATCAATTCATTTATTCTTTTTTTTGCCCTCACTTCGCGCGCTTTTACCCTCTGAAAAATTATCCATTAATGAAAAATTAAACTTATCCTCCAAAAATTAAAAAAATTCTGGCACTGGTTTCAAGAAAATCGGTCCATTAATACTTATTATTTCTCGAAGAATTTGAAAAATTTTAAAACCGGTTTCCAAAAAATCAGTACGAAATTCTACTTCTTTCATATATAATTCTTTGAGATTCGGTCAATTATTTCCGGAAAAATTAGAAGAATTTCGGAACCGGTTTCCAAAAAGATCGATAACGAAAAATTATACACTTTATGGCACTCCCCGGAAAATTCTACCCCTACTTCATATACCATACTTTGAAATTCGGTCCACTAACGAATGAGTAGTTCGCGGTCAGACAGACATACAGACATACAGATGTCAGGTACTTATATATATGATGACATTGTTTTTAAAAGTTTTTGGATTAGATATTGCAAATCTTTAATTATAATTATTATGAAATACGAATTTTTTTTAAGTCTCGAAAATATATATAGCTTAATATTAATAGAGAAATTTATTACAATTATTCCACCGTCGATGATCGTTCGAACCAAGATCCACCTTGTTAAAAAGATTTTCTTGAAACTCTTTTAAATTGTCGCTATTAGGAAATCGGCCAGCAATACCGGAGATAACAATTTCTTCTTCAGCATCAATGCTGTTATACGAGTTCGGTCGATTCATAGTATCTTTATTTTTTTCAAAACAGACAAATTCTACAACAAAATGCCATTATTTATTTTTTGAGAAAACAGATATAAATGTAAAATAAAGAAAAAATCAAATACAATTTAAAATTACATATACATACCAATACGAAGGGGAAGACACGTGGCAATAGAAACAATAAAGATTGAAGTTAAAGCTTAACTAAGTCACATATCTCCGGTTCTCTCTACTTATATAAACTATTCTAATGTATTACATTTCCTGTACATATGCATTAATGTTGCAGTCGATTAAAATTTATAATGTTTCAATAGCTGACGCGTCTATGACGGCATGTTTACCATACAATCGTGGAAATTACTGACAATGAGATAGACACAATTTTTACTGATACATATATAATAATAGAATAAATTCAGAAACAATATACCAAAAAATTACTGTTTGTTAAGCTAATTGAAGTTTAGAAGTTCCTAAAGCGATTTTTTTTTAATTCTTCCATTCTTTCTTTGGCACAAAGGAACTTGAGTGCCACACACAAAACACATAAAAGACTGATCCGATGCACCCTGGAAGACACTCTTATACTAAAAAAACCTACCCTCAGATCATTTTAAACATTGTTGCTACGCTGAAAAATGATTTGTTTTATTTCTCGTTTGATACAGAGGAACTTCTGCCAAGTCACGCCTGCGTGAGCGCATTACGGGTGCGCGGCTCATTGATGTACGTCCGGCTAAATGACAGTGCTAATCAAGAGACACGGTAGTGTCTCGCGTCAAGTCAGAAAAATTCATCAAAAGCGTCATCATCACAGGAAAGCGAGACCGACCGTGTCTCTTTACGCGACGCGACGGGTTGCGAGTACTCGAGATGTTGAGATCTCATATAACGAGTGAACGGATCAAGTTCTAAGTAGGCTTGATCGATAGCTTGGGGTTCGAAAATTGGGGGGGTATCTCCTATAACATTTTCCGCTACGTGCCCTACGAGCGGAGATATTGCGACGCAAAGTCGAAAATGTGAAAATTTTATATTAAGATACTTTCTTCTTCTTCTACTAACGCCGACGTCTCTCAACCAATCAGAGGACTCAGAGAAATGTCACTTTCACTTTTTCGACACTGGCGGTGCTGGTATCGCCAGTTTCGATATCGCGCGCGCATTATTATCGATCGATCTATGGTAGATAGGTAAATAGGTCGATAGACTTATTGGTCAGGAGGAAGATTTCTATCAACAACCCAGCGAGTAAATATACGTGTGCGTACGTATGCGTACTGCGTACTGCGTACGGCGCTCAGTGCAGTTAGTGTGTTCTGGTGTGTTCAGCCGGTTCAGCGCGCTGTCAGTTAGTTATTATAATCACAGTCAGTCTTAACCTATCGTCAAGAGACACGGTAGTGACAGCCAAATACGCGCGGAGCGAGACCGACCGTTACTACGTTTACGCGAGCGTTACTTCTGTAGTAACTTACGATAATTCGTTCGCGTAAACGGGATTGTTCTTCGTGTAAACGGGACTACAAAAAGAAATGATATCATAACAAAATTACCTTTTAAAAAAAAAGGTAAAAAAAAGGCGTCAAGTCACACTCGTTCGAAGAAAGTGGTTATCTCAAAAAAACCGATGAGGTATCTTTGTACCTAAAAAAAACTGATGTGATATGTTTGTATTTTCACAAAAGTAAATGATATCTATAAATTGCGCCAAGTAAAAAATGAATATATATTCCTCGGAAAATAACTGTTGTATTATTTTCCGTATTATTAAAAAAAATTTCGTACAAAAACTTGACGCTGCTCACTACAAAATTACCTTTTTTAAAAAAGCAGCGTCAAGTTTTTGTACGAAATTTTTTTTAATAATACGGAAAATAATACAACAGTTATTTTCCGAGGAATATATATTCATTTTTTACTTGGCGCAATTTATAGATATCATTTACTTTTGTGAAAATACAAACATATCACATCAGTTTTTTTTAGGTACAAAGATACCTCATCGGTTTTTTTGAGATAACCACTTTCTTCGAACGAGTGTGACTTGACGCCTTTTTTTTACCTTTTTTTTAAAAAGGTAATTTTGTTATGTTGAATTTACTTTACTCAATAATTACTGCTTCATTAAGCATTATAGAAAAAAATGTCATAGGACTTTTCGACTCAATTTTGACGTAGAACTACGTCTTTCTCCGCGTTAGATAGGGGGTAACATCCGGAGCATAGATGCAACGAAAACATTATGTCACACTTTAAATGTTTACATCTTCAAAACTAATAATTGTAGAGTAATAAATAAGACATCATTAGATAGCTTATAGAGTCCCATTTTCTCTCGAAAGTCTCGAAAGTCTCAAAAAGCTTCCTCTATGAGCAAACAATTATGAGCAAATAATTATGTCTCAAATTAAGAACTAGCTTCCTCTGAAGAGAAACTTTTTGTGAGAGAATTAAAAAATATTTTGAAACTTTTTTAGGCACGGTAGTGAGTTCGATTTGCGACACGAATTTTGCGACACGAAAAGTGTAACGAAAATTCGACCAATAGGCGTACGGCATTGGCAAGATGGCTCCTTCTTTTGGCACCGTAGTAAGTTCGATTTTGCGACACGGAAAAGCGACACGAGTTTGGGAAACAAAAAGTGTAACGAAAATTCGATCAATAAGCGTACGGCGTTGGCGAGACGGTTCCTTCTTTTGGTACGGTAGAAAGTTCGATTTTGCGACACGGAAAAGCGACACGAGTTTGGGAAACAAAAAGTGTAACGAAAATTCGATCAATAGGCGTACGGCGTTGGCGAGACGGTTCCTTCTTTTGGTACGGTAGAAAGTTCGATTTTGCGACACGAAAAAGCGACACGAATTTTGGGAAACGAAAAGTGTAACGAACATTCGACCAATAGGCGTACGGCATTGGCGAGATAGATCCTTCTTTTGGCACGGTAGTAAGTTCGATTTTGCGACACAAAAAGTGTCACGAAAATTCGATCAACAGGCGTACAAAGTGAAACTTCTTTTGAATTGGTAAGTAAGTTCGATTTTGCGACTCATCGTTTAAAAATGAAACGTTTTGTTCAAACGTGCACCATTTTTACAAAAAATGATATTTTTTAATTTCCGTATGTACTTCCCGAGCTAATCTTATATAAAACTCAAAAATTTTTAGTTTTTTGTTCCAGGTCAAAAATTGGAGGAGAAATCTTTCCGCCCGCAGAACACAAAGAGGCTTCCTTTGCTGAGTTCTGGCGCCGTCATTTTGTAAAAAAAAAAAAAAAAAAATTGAAAAAAATTGTGAACACACTTTAAAGTATGTACAATAAAGGCCTTTAAACAGATTTTGTATTCCATTCACTATATTCCCATAAAAAATTGTCAAAATTAGGCTGTTTTTCCGGGCGCTAGAGTGGCATTACCCCTTAATTACTTATCCATTTATTTTAATACAAATATATTATGATTATTGTGCACTGTATACTGTACATGTCCGGGAAAAAAAACCTTTTATTTGTTCATATTAGTTCATATTAGTTTATATTAGTAGATATATGATTATATATGATCATATAAGAAATGGAAAATATAATCTTAAACAATATTATATGGCTATATATGAGAGTATATAATTATATATGGTCAAATATGAGCATATAAGAAATGGAAATATAATCTTGAACAATATTATATGGCTATATATGAAAATATATGATTATATTGTTGCGCCCGTACTGAGACACCCGTTGCGTTCTGAACTTCGCTCACGAAAAGCCTGAACTTCGTTCACGAGTAGCTTTAAGCCGAAGCGGGTTCCCTAACGACGGGATGTATTGATCTGTGTATTAACAACAACGACTGTCAGATCTACGGGGGGACTCCGATCGTTCGGAGTGTTCTCCACCTGAAACGCTTGTACAGAGTTTCTAATAAACCCTTGAGTTCCTTTCCTAATAAAGTGTTGTCTCTCTTTTATTACGCGAGTCCGGGAGTGCGCGGCGCGAACGCGAGTATCTTCGAGATTGCGGAGCGCAGCGCAACAATATATTCCATAAAACCTCTTTAAGTATAACCTTATATAGCCATATATGGTCTTATATGCTTGTATATTATCATGTCTGATCATGTAAAAGTATATTTATAAGATTAAAGACAATCATATATGAACATATACTCGGATCTATCCATAAGTTTGCATAACTGTTATAAATATTCTTCTAGTATATTATTTTACTTGACAATCAAATTAATATGAGATATTATTTCTAGTTTCAGTTTACACAATTGCGTTTTAAGTCCGACAAAGTCCATATTAATTTTCACGCAGTTTAAAAAACTGAAAAATGTATTTAATAATAATTGATATTGTGAAATATTATTAAGCACCAAGATCCACTTCGATTAAAAAGGCACTTCTCATTGCTTGTGTTATTTTAAGTTTCCTTTTTTTCTCTAATTTTGCATAAAATACTTAATTTTTTTTAATTGACATTAATTTTTATTAATTATTTTCGTAAACAGTAAAATTATCTGTAATAATTCATGAAAAAAACTGTAATATAATATATATTATAGTTCTTATAAATAAATATTAATCGTATTATTTGAAGGTTAATCATAATATTATTATGTCTACTATGCATATTGTTATGTCTACTATACATAATGTCGTCACGCATTTACGCATTCATAAATATAAATAGTATCCGCTGAACTTGGACGTCTGGTGCATATGCTAATTTTAATTGTATGTTAAATGGTCAAGCGATACCAAGTACACAGGAAGAACGAACAAAGGTATAAAACTGTCGTTGCATAAACGAACTTTCAAGTTAAATATTCGAGCAAAGTTGTCGATTGCGACTAGTACGAATAAAATCGGTACAATCTATTCCGAGATTTTCAACTACGCAAAAAGTGACGTTTTTTGAGTTCTAATTTCAATTTTAGTCATATGTGCACACATATGTTCGCACACATTTAAAGCAATTCTGTCTGTCAAGAGGCTTTTACAATGCCTGCACATAAAATTATTAAAATTGAGCAATATAAGTGAATTAATATGCATATACACGCGTGATAATTTTTGATGATGCAGACAAGACAGACTAGAGAGAGTGGAGAGCCCAGGAAAAAATGGAAGAGATCTGAACAGACTTGAGCAGATCTCATCAGATCCGATCCACTCAGATCTGATTTGATCAAAATATTGGCCCTATCTGATCAGATCTAATCAGACATGAGTAGATCTGATTCGATCCTAGCGGACAGAGTTAGATATGTAACGAGAATAATCTATTATATCTGCTCAGATCCAATCAGACATAAGTAGATCTGATCCGATCCGGTGTCCATCCACTGCAGAAAATTGTTGTTTTCAAATGTTATTTTTTAAATGTGCCACTTTATTATAAAAGTGGACTCCACGATACAAAAGTTGTGCCGTTCCACGATTTACATAACTTGGCGCAACTTAGCACGACACTGCCGTGTCTGATACCGTTCTTATACCACTGTTCATCAAATTTTAAATACGAGAATCAAATTCCGTCGGATGCCATCTATCGCATACTTTGAGATGTAACATTATGATCTGATCATATATAATCTTATATGACTATATAAGTTTATATGTGATTATATTATTTTATCAGTTTAAATTATAAGGTATGTTTGCAAAATAATTTAAAAGATTTATGTTTTATATATACATATATACATTAATCTTTTATATTTACCTATTATTAATTAATTTTGCATGGTACTTTTTTTTAATGGAATATTTATAATAAATTCTAAATATGGTGTCGAAATTAACAATTATTATCAAATTGGCAGAGACTATATTTATTATATATGTTAATGTTTCAAAATTGAGAAAACTATTTTTAATATAAAAATCAATTGATTTTTTGACCAAAAATCATTTAAGCTTCCCCTTTACAGAGTTAATATTATATTTGATATAATGTCCAACATTGGGTGTAAAAATTAATAATGGACGATTTGAGAACGAAATTTTTATAAGTTCTATACTGACGAGATCTGCTCAGGTCCGGCAAGATCGGAAGAGATCTGATTGGATCAGCAACACAACTTTGTAAGCCAAGATTGGTCTTATCTGGTGAGATCAAGATATGTCTGACTAGGTCTGCTCAGATCCGGCAAGATCGGAAGAGATCTGATTGAATCAGCAACACAACTTTGTAAGCCAAGATTGGTCTTATCTGGTAATATCAAGATATGTCTGACTAGGTCTGCTCAGATCCGGCAAGATCGGAAGAGATCTGATTGGATCAGCAACACAACTTTGTAACCCAAGATTGGTCTTATCTGGTGAGATCAAGATATGTCTGGCTAGGTCTGCTCAGATCCGACAAGATCTGAGGCGTAATGTCTGCTCGTACTTCAGGAGATCTGAAGCAATCTGAAGGAGATAATGTCCGATTAGATCGGAAGAGATCCGATTGGATCTGCGATTCAATATCGAACAGCAGCAATGATCAGATCTGGTGAGATCGGATTACAGTTCAGCATATCTGGCTGCATGTGATCAGATATGGCCATGCAGATCTGGCGAGATAAAATTGTATCCAATCAGATCTGACTTTACTTGAATTTCAGATCTCGTTGTATCTCATTTTATCAAATCAGACATGGTCAGATCTCCTCCATTTTTTCCCGGGAGGCAGTGAATGGGGTGAAGAGAGAGAGGGAAGGAAGGAAAAAGGGAGAGGGGAAGGATGGGAAGGGAGGGAGGAAAGGAGGAGAGGGAGGGGAGGAAAGAGAGAGAGAGAGAGAGAGAGAGAGAGAGAGAGAGAGAGAGAGAGAGAGATTTACACTCTCACGGTCATATACACATATAAATTGACAGAGCATTCAGAAGATGAAGTTCAATATGAAGGCAATATAATACAAAGGCAATGAGATGCGCTGCTGATTGTGGTATGTATAATGTACTTTACTTAAATCGAAATCAAGATAAAATTATGGGGTAGGATTAATAATAAAAAATATCTATTTATGCGAATATAGGGGAGACCGGGGCAAACTCGACACAATTTTTTTAAAGGCAATTTTCAACAATTAATTAAAATTTTCAAGCAAATTTAATGGTACACATTTAAAGAGCGTTCCTTCAGGTACAAAATTGCTTAAGGAAATTTTGCTGTACGTCGCTTAGTTTTGCCCCCAGGAAAGGAAAAGTGACGCGAAGACAAATTTTCAAATTGAAAAATGCCGGGGCAAACTCAACACTTTACCTGATCGACACAATTTGATCTGAAACTTACTTTTTATTGTCTGAAACTAAATATACATTTGTTTATCGTGTATTTAAAAAGTACAAAAATTTGGAATTAAGTAAAACAATCATTGTAAATAATGAGAACAAAAATTGTTGAACATTCAATTATTTTCATCTAAACTTATGTCTGAAAAACAATTTATGCAAGTAAATTCGCGATTACACGTGCGCACACATTTGTCATGGGCCATATAGCTGCATCGTTTATTACTGGGAGCCAATAAAACAGCGTGTCGACTTTGCCCCGTCGACTTTGCCCCGAACGTCGTTTTGCTTCCTCATAGAGGAAGCTTTGTTTTCGTGAATTTCGTATATGAACCTTCGATTGCGTTTAAGTTGGGTTTAGTCAACTAAATTTAAAAAAATTATATATGAAATAGGGGTAGAAGAAACCAACGAAGAGATTGTTTTTTGAATTTTTTCTGCCAATATGTTCAGATTGTTGTAAAACGTCGAAATATCGCCCTAAAAAAAATGTCCGTATGTGTGTGTGTGTGTGCATGTGCAGATTTAATGTCTGTGGTTGCTCTAACTTCCGCAAATATTGAGATATCGGGCTGTTTTTTTTTTTTTAATCGATAGAGTATCATTCAAGGAAGGTTGGTATTGAATTTGGCCATGATCGGTAAAGGGGTTCTTTTTAAAAAAAATTTTGAATTTTTTTAGAAATGTCCGTGGTTGCTCTAACTTCCGCAAATATTGAGATATCGGGCTGATTTTTTTTTTACCCGTTGCGGTCACACCTCGAAATAATTTCATAACGGTCACACGGGGTCCAATGGACCCTACAACAGTTGCCATTTACGTTCTTTTTGATGTATCGACTCAAACCTTGAACTGGAATTTAGTTTATGACTTCCTCTTTATATCCAATAATTTTTAAAAATTTTTTTATGTTGAAAAAACGAGAAAAAAATTTTTTTTCGAGAAATTTGACTTTTTTTACAAAAATATTTACCAAAATTTTTTGAGATAGAGCAAAAAAACTTCCTGCGTTTTACTCTCAAATAGTATACTTTTAAGAAAAAAGAAAAAAGCCTGGGGTCCTATGGACCCCCGGTGACCACAACGGGTTAATCGATAGAGTATCATTCAAGGAAGGTTGGTATTGAATTTGGCGATGATCGGTAAAGGGGTTCTTTTTAAAAAAATTTTAAAATTTTTTTAGAAATGTCCGTGGTTGCTCTAACTTCCGCAAATATTGAGATATCGGGCTGAATTTTTTTTTAATCGATAGAGTATCATTTAAGGAAAGTTAGTATTGAATTTGGCGATGATCGGTAAAGGGGTTCTTTTTAAAAAATTATTTTGAATTTTTTTAGAAATGTTCGTGGTTGCTATAACTTTTGCAAATTTTGAAATATTGGGCTATTTCTAATTTTATTATATTCTTCAGTCTTTTCTACCCCTATTTCATATATAATTCTTCAGTCTTTTTTACCATTATTTCATATATAATTCTTTAAGATTTGATTGATTAGTTCTTGAGTTAAAGGCATTTCAAATTTTGAAAAATTCAATATAAAAACAGGATTTTTTAAATCGATTATCGCCAAATTCAATACCAACCTTTTTTTAATGATACACTGTATAAAATTACATGTATAACTAATACATGTAACTTTTTAAGCAAAAATCGGTAACTCTTTCACCGATCCTCGCCAAATTAAATACATTTCTTAGATGATACTTTATCCATCAAATAACTTACACATTTTTAAAGCAGAAATCGGTAACCTTTTCACCTCGCAAAATTCAAAACAACCTTCTTTTAATAATACTTTTAATAATACTTTATATAAAATTACATGTATATCTTATTGTTAGACACTTTTTAAGCAGAAATCGGTAATCCCTTCACCAATCCTCGCCAAATTAAATAACAATTTTCCTTTAATGATACTCTATCCATCAAATAACTTAGGGTAGATTGAGGCGAATCGGATTAATATAAGTTTTAAGACAATTTTTGTTAGTGTTTTATTTTAAACGAGCTATTTTATCGTGCTAATTAGTAATCCAATTTGCCTCGGTCTACCCTATACATTTTTTAGGCAGAAATTGGTAATCTTTTCACTAATCTTCGCTAAATTAAAAAAAACCTCCCTTTAATGATACCTTATATATAAAATTACATGTATGACTTGTACACTTTTTAGGCAAAAATTGGTAACCTCTTTACCGATCATTGCCAAATTCAACACCAATCTATATTTAATAATACTCTATCTATAAAAAAAAAAGTGTGCAAGTAGAAACTTGCACATTGCTTCCTCATAGTTTTTAAGTGTGCAAGTAGAAACTTGCACATTGCTTCCTCATAGTTTTTAAATGTGCAAGTAGAAACTTGTACATTGCTTCCTCATAGTTTTTAAGTGTGCAAGTAGAAACTTGCACATTGCTTCCTCATAGTTTTTAAGTGTGCAAGTAGAAACTTGCACATTGCTTCCTCATAGTTTTTAAGTGTGCAAGTAGAAACTTGCACATTGCTTCCTCATAGTTTTTAAATGTGCAAGTAGAAACTTGTACATTGCTTCCTCATAGTTTTTAAGTGTGCAAGTAGAAACTTGCACATTGCTTCCTCATAGTTTTTAAATGTACAAGTAGAAACTTGTACATTGCTTCCTCATAGTTTTTAAGTGTGCAAGTGGAAACTTGTACATTGCTTTCTCATAGTTTTTAAGTGTGCAAGTAGAAACCTGCACATTGCTTCCTCTATGCGGAAGCCAAATTAATAAATATCTACTAATAATTATGCATAACAAAACAGGCTTCCTCATAGAGGAAGCAATATGCAGGTTTCTACTTGCACACTTAAAAACTATGAGAAAGCAATGTACAAGTTTCCACTTGTACATTTAAAAACTATGAGAAAGCAATGTGCAAGTTTCTACTTGCACACTTAAAAACTATGAGGAAGCAATGTACAAGTTTCTACTTGCACATTTTTTTACTTTTGTTACTCCAAAAATATAAAAATTTTGAAAATATGCAAAAACTATTATCGGATTCGTATAAAGCATCGAATTTCCCATCAAAATCACTTATCAGTGGATTCGCAAGAGTAAAGCTCGATGAAAGAGTAAAAATTTTCGAAAGATCAGAAAAATTACTTATCACTATCAAAAACGCTTATGTCGCGCTAAAAATTACACCATAACTCAGAATGTCACCAAATTCCGTTGATAATACTGGCACATAAAGACGCATTTACAATAGGAAAGGCAAGTTTCTACGATAGATTTAAATTGGCAAAAAGCCTAGTGTCAAGTTTGCCCCGGTCTCCCCTATATATAAAGTTATTAGTGTAACCTTTCATGTTGGGAAAAATATAAGTAATGAACATTCTACAAACTTAATACGTACTTTAAAGACATAAAATAGATATTAATAAATGATTTAGAAATAAAAAAATGCAATTGACTACGAAATGCTAGAAATGCATTTTTTTTGCAAAACAAATATAATAAAGTTTGTATAATAAAAAGTTTTTCATGATTTTTACAAAAAGAATTGAAATTTTATAAAAGAATTATCTTATAAAAGTATATATTCTCCCTATAATAGCATTAAGGCTTTTGTTATTTTGATTGAAACCACTTATTCAATATTCCAACGGCTTTCTTTAGTTAATTCTTCATAAATTGTCATTAAAATATCATGAAAAAATTCTTTTGTACATAGATGCTGCGCTCTCTTCGCTTGGCGATGAAAAGCGAAATAAATTTTTTTAGTGTCTTTCAGTCTGACGGTTTTTATAGATTTACACAAAAAACTAGTTATAAAATTACGAAAAAAATATTTTTTAATAGAATTTATTTCCATATTTTTATATTGGTACAAGTAATAAAGTTGTAATCTTTAATTATATTTAATGTAATAAAATTAATAAAATTATATTGAAGAGTATAATAAAATTATATTGAAAAGTATATTCAAAGTATACATTTTCATATTTTTTAGTTTTCGCTTGAATACTTTCGTAAGAGAACGAAGTAAGAGAAATAGGAGACGTTAAACAGAATCTGATCAGATGTGTAGTATATTTGGACGCTCCAACACGCTTGTCCAAAAAGAATCAGAACCTAAGTTATGTTTTCAAATTTTGACATAAACTTTTTCCGATAAAATTATCTTAAAAATATATACACAATTTTTTTGAATAAAAAACATTGATTTTTTATCTTTTACTGATTTAATCTCTTAATTTTGATGCATGTTATATACAAAAGATTCCGACAAAATCTTTTCCAACGTCAACGTGACAATGAATAATTTATAGCAGACTAATGCTTTTAAAAATATTTAAATTAAATTCTAGAAAAATACGTTTAAAAATTTGTAAAACTTTAAAATTAATACAATAATATTTTAATAATCTTCAATAAGTTTTAAGAGTTTATCACAGCATTTTTTTAAATATGATGTATATAGTTAACGTTTACTTCACATATATATAAAATTAGCATAGATAGATATATAAAATTATATTTGTAAGAATATTCTCTAATTTATATATTTGAATAAAACGCAAGAACTTTAATTATCCATAATAATGTTTAAAAACTACACGTCTTACATAACAATTTCTTTTCTTATATGCAAAATTTGCTTGTTCTTTTTCTTTTTTAAAGAAAGGATACAATTCGACACATATTTGCCTGAACATCGATTTATAATTAGTTTTTTGTAAAAGAACAAATACATTAATTTTTATTTCATCTATCAATAAATTTTCATGATTTGCAAAAATGCAATAATTTATAATTCACATTATATTGCCAATGCATAGTTAACATAATTTATTTATTCATTAAAGATTCTTAACATCCGGTATACTTTGACATTTAATGCATAAGGACAATTCCACGTCAAATTGGATGAAAAATAACATCGTATTTTTAAATCAGTCGAAATTTCTTTTACATGAAATAAGGAGATAGGAACTTTGTTGTTCGTTCAAAATATTTTTTTTTACAAAAGTTATAAGTAATATAAAAGTTATAAGTAATACAAAAGTTATAAATAATACAATTTTTATAAGAAAAATAAAGAAATTGTTAACTTTAAAAATTAATATCTCTGTTATATTTGTCATAGAGAAATCTGCAAAAAGGCATTTTAAAGCTAAGAAGACAATCTTTTTTATAAAATAATTTAAGTTACAGAAATTGCAAAATTTAATTGTTATAAGCAATTAGAATGTTTATACTCCGTCCAACAAGAAATTGAGAGTAGATCGGACGAAAACTCGTCCGTCTCGCACAGGTCTCCGCCCACAGAACATCTAATATTTACGTATGGGCCATTCCGCGTGAACCGGATCAGTCACCTCTCAGAAATGAATCAAATTTTGCATATCGGTAGTTTCTGACGAGATAAAATATGGTGTCAAATATTTTTTTTTTAATTGCAAATTTTTTCGACTTATGAATAATGGAAAATTTACCGCCTTTTTATTTAATAATTGCATAACTTTTTTCCTTTAAGTGCAATACGAAAATTTTTTAAATAAAAGTTGTCACAAAAGGACTATATTTTATGATAAAATTATTTACAACATAAAAAAAAGTTATTTCGTACTATTTATTAAACAAATTATTTTTCAATAATTTTTTTAACTGTCAGGGAGACGATCGAAAAATAAAAAAAAATTTTGTTAGAAACTTTCAAGCTTCCAATATACCACAAAAAATTTTCATCGATGTGTTTTGTTTCGTTATCGAGAAAATAATTGTTTAATTTTTGTACGCGTGAAGAATCGGTACTCGGTGCGGCAGCCACGTCTGTACGGTGACCGCTCTTGCTCGCTGGCCGCGCGGCGCGCTAGGCGAACTTAATATCCAAGTTAATTTTCTCAAAAACGAAATACGATGATGATTCGCGACCACGGTTTGCTGGACTTTTCTCGTTTGCTTCACTCATACTGAAGTGGATTGAAGATACGGCGAATTTGACCGGGACGCGAATCGCGAACGATTTTAAACGAGCGGCTCCAAGTAATTAATTAAGAGGAATACCTTCTTAGGGCGAGTATCCCGAGCGGTCTGGTCACGTGGAATTTCTTTCTCGTTCCGCCGGCTTGGTTGTGCATCATCTATCTGCACGCGTGCGTACCTTTTTGTTAATAACAAGTTTCTCCTGTACATACAAATCTTCATTTTTCCTACTTCTTTCCTTCTCTCTCTCTGTCTCTCTCTCTGTCTCCCTCTCTCTTTCTCTATCTCCTCCCTCTCTGTCTGATTCTTTGTTCCTTATAAGTTTGAATCTTCAATATTTCTAAAATAGTTGTTGTGCACATAGAATAGCGGTTATCAAATTTCCTTTCGTTTTGTTTCGATTATATTCCTACAAAATTGCCAAAAAATCGGTGCTGCAATCCTTTGCAGCTTAGTGGCCATAATTGGGTTACAAATTTATTTGTACAAATTTGCAGGAATATAATCGAAACAAAACGAAAGAAAGTTTGATAACCGCTATTCTATGTGCACAACAACTATTTTAGAAATATTGAAGATTCAAACTTATAAGGAACAAAGAATCAGACAGAGAGGGAGGAGATAGAGAAAGAGAGAGGGAGACAGAGAGAGAGACAGAGAGAGAGAAGGAAAGAAGTAGGAAAAATGAAGATTTGTATGTACAGGAGAAACTTGTTATTAACAAAAAGGTACGCACGCGTGCAGATAGATGATGCACAACCAAGCCGGCGGAACGAGAAAGAAATTCCACGTGACCAGACCGCTCGGGATACTCGCCCTAAGAAGGTATTCCTCTTAATTAATTACTTGGAGCCGCTCGTTTAAAATCGTTCGCGATTCGCGTCCCGGTCAAATTCGCCGTATCTTCAATCCACTTCAGTATGAGTGAAGCAAACGAGAAAAGTCCAGCAAACCGTGGTCGCGAATCATCATCGTATTTCGTTTTTGAGAAAATTAACTTGGATATTAAGTTCGCCTAGCGCGCCGCGCGGCCAGCGAGCAAGAGCGGTCACCGTACAGACGTGGCTGCCGCACCGAGTACCGATTCTTCACGCGTACAAAAATTAAACAATTATTTTCTCGATAACGAAACAAAACACATCGATGAAAATTTTTTGTGGTATATTGGAAGCTTGAAAGTTTCTAACAAAATTTTTTTTTATTTTTCGATCGTCTCCCTGACAGTTAAAAAAATTATTGAAAAATAATTTGTTTAATAAATAGTACGAAATAACTTTTTTTTATGTTGTAAATAATTTTATCATAAAATATAGTCCTTTTGTGACAACTTTTATTTAAAAAATTTTCGTATTGCACTTAAAGGAAAAAAGTTATGCAATTATTAAATAAAAAGGCGGTAAATTTTCCATTATTCATAAGTCGAAAAAATTTGCAATTAAAAAAAAAATATTTGACACCATATTTTATCTCGTCAGAAACTACCGATATGCAAAATTTGATTCATTTCTGAGAGGTGACTGATCCGGTTCACGCGGAATGGCCCACATGAGAAAAAATTTAAAAAAATTTGACTTACACCACTATGACTTTTACCCCTCCATATAAGCATTTAATTTAAATAATTAAACTTTATTGCTTACTTTTATTATGTGGCTGAGGTAATATTTGTCACAATAAATTTAATTATTTAAATCAGATGCTTATATAAGTATCAAAGATTACATTAATTTATAAGGACCAAATCCTTGGTTAAAAGAACGTCTTGACGATAATTGGACCAAATAATGGTCATATTGTCATGACGATTACAATGGTCAGTAGGGTCGATTAAAATTTTCATTGCTGTTAATTATTTGACTGGCGAAGTAAATGTGATTGATTTGTTCCCTATTTTTTCAAATAAAATTAATTTTTTCATTTAAAAAAATTAAGAAACAAATGGACGTTTGCACACAAGACAATATTGCGCACAAGTCGCATTGCATACATGGTATTATTGCCTACAGATAGATTGCCTACAAGCTGTATTGCGCACAAATAAGAAATTAGGGGACGAATGCACGTCTGCACACACGACACTATTGCGCACAAGCAACATTGCACACATGATTTATTACCCATGCAGATAACCACGTCTGCTAAGAGTAGGCTTTACAAACTGTGTACAGCATGCTATACTGGCATAATTTTAGCAATAGTAAAGCATGATCTGCGTGTCAGATATACGCATAAAAATGGAACAGAAGTCTAGCAGAATCTGACATCATGCGATATGATAGCAAATCGTGACGGCACGTGTTGTGCACGATTTCTGCTGCGTTTCTGCAATTACATATTGTGGCAGCAGATCATACTGCTAGAAAATAAATTTAATGAGGACGCAGTGCACAAGAATCTGCTGCATATTCATGTTTGGATTTGCTGACATATTGCCGGTATTCTGCTAGCATTTGGCTATTACCTATCTACGGGTTGGACCCGATTTACTACGTCGCCAATTAGTTGATTGTACATGAAACATTATATTTATTTATATAATTAGATCACATTATACATACTTTATATGTATATACATGATTATATATACTTTTAAATACAATTAGATCAATCTTTAATGGGTCTATTTTTGTGGTAAATATGGAAACCAAACTATACTTTTATAAATAGAAGATTATAGTAAAACTCTACAATTAGGGCCTATACGAGAAATGAATTGGGAGGGGGTAAATCTTATGTATTCTTGCCCCCCCTGAATCCGAAACTGTTAATAAAACTTGGGGGTTGCTTGTATTTTCTAAGATATCGTCATAAAAATGAGAAAAAATGCGGTAAATTTAGTATTAGGAAGCCACTCCCAATTTCCATAATTTTGAAATATGTTATCATGGACATGACCCTGAAACTTTTCCTTGTAACTTAATCGGCGATCATTGCTTATTTAAAAGTTATGAACAAAAATAGTTTGAGATATATAATAGTTTCTGTCAATGCTAAGGGAAGTAATTTACTGATATGTGTGTATAGACAGTACACACGAAGGCGGGGGAGGGACGGTAGCAAGCAGGGGGGTGGGGATGGACCTTGTTTCGCCTAGAAAGTTGAAAACGCGAACCGTTCAATGATAAATCTATATAGTTTTGCCCTATAAGCAGATATGGGGTGGGATAGAGTGGACCTCGCTTCGCGTGAATGGTTTTCTGGACAGCATTATACTTTCCACGCAAAGCGAAGTCCACCCCCACCAACCCCTGCTTGCGAGAGAGGGGCGGTAGACCTTTCCGCACGCATACATACATATGAGATTTTCAACGACACTTTTCTCTTATACTAAAGCTTCTAAGCTCATTTCTGAAAGCACAACATTATTCTTTTTTGCAATTCCGAGGGCGCTGTATGCTTATTTTATACGTACAAAGTCTAAATTTTTATGTGCAGCAAATGTCGTCACGTCATACATATAATTTTTTTATTTTTTTTCGTTTTTGATGTAAAATCAACGCTAGCGCCCTCCGTTTTTATGCGTACTTTAATCCTGTAAAATTTTTTTCAATTCCGTAAAGCCAATTCAAAGTTAAGTGTCAAAAAAAATGTCGGTAATTGCTACTACTCCAGCATCCCCTTAAAGCCATAGTGGTGTAAGTCAATTTTTTTGACCACTTTTTTTCTTCTTCTTTCAACATATCTGCATGTGTAGACTGCATCTATGAACTTAACTCGATAGGTTAAAAATAGTGACTTACACCACTATGGCTTTAACCCCTCCATATATAAGTTTGCGTATAATTTGATGTATCTCAACTTCTCAACTCAAAAAAGAATTCTAATAAAATTTTGCATAATTCAATATGCAGTTATAAATATCTTGATATAATTACATATAATTATCCACACGAAAAAGAATTCTAAAATAATGTTGCATAATTCGATATAGGGTTATAAATATCTTGATATAATTACATATGGAGGGGTAAAAGTCAGTGGTGTAAGTCAAATTTTTTTAAATTTTTTCTCGCATGCATAGATGCAATCTATACAATATATGAATTGCATCTATGCACACAAAAAACATTTTTTAAAAATTTGACTTACACCACTGTAGTTTTTACCCCTCCATATAAATAAACTAGCTGGTTACCCGGGCTTCGTCCGGGCGTCGTTTTTCTTCAAACAACTTCATTTGTGTTTCAATATCCTTATTGAAGACAAAACATAAGGAGTGTGTCGGGTGGTTGATTTAAAGGCGGTAGTTTAACTTTTCCGCATGTTTGAATCATAACTAAATGCCTCTAATTTCAAATCGGACCGCATAAATGTTTTCCTTGATTGAACATGTCGTAACCGGTCTTTTTGTACTCGAGTTTCACACTATTGAGTCATTTCCGCTTTCCGGATTTTTCACTTACCAATCAGCGACATCATCCCTCGGTTTTCCCGGACGTTTTTTCGGGAATTTCGAGATTGCTCGCTCGCGATGTACACAGAACCTCGATATTTCACTTACCGATTACCGATTTTATCCCTTGGTTTTCTAGAGCGTTTTTTAAGTGAAAAATCGCAATACTTTCTCGTCCTACGCGATCGAGCTCCCCGTCATGCGAAGGTTATATAACTATGTTCATCCGTGTTTTTTTTTTTTTAATATACAATTCTTTGAGATTCGATCAATTATTTCCCGAAAAATTGGAAAAATTTCTGAACCGGTTTCCAAAAAGATCGGTAACAAAAAATTATAGCACTCCCCAGAAAATTCTACCCCTGTTTCATATATAATTCTTTGAGATTCGGTCAATTATTTCTCGAAAAATTAGAAAAATTAGAAAAAATTGGAAAAGTTTGAAAAATTCATTAAATTATGAAATGGAGAAAGCTGCAAAGGCCAAAAAAAAATAAATCCTTTTTATAAATCTTTGTCAAATCGGACACTCTCTTTGTCCAAAATTGATAAATATATATAAATTAAAAAAATTAACAAATGATATCGTTCATAGGTCGATCAGTTTTAAATAAAATATTGCTGCTTTCATATATTGTATGTCAAAATTGATAAACCAATCACTTCAATTCGTGACTGTCGCGAGCGATTAAGAGGACTAAGGTAGGAGAATAACGTTAAATGACGTCTTAATAACGTCTTAATGACGTCATTAAGACGTCTCGAGACGTCAATTAGACGTCATTAAGACGTCATTTGACGTTACTCTCCTACCTGGGGATATTCGCGATTAAGAGGACATTATAAGAAAGAGAGAGAGAAAGAAAGAGAGAGAGAAGAGAGAGAGAGAGAGAGAGAGAGAGAGAGAGAGAGAGAGAGAGAGAGAGAGAGAGAGAGAGAGAGAGAGAGAGAGATCTTCCAATTCGGCGGTATTTATAATGTCGGAATCGACATTCTGTTGCCACCTCGGGGGCTCTCGAGATAGCATTGACCTCTCGTTGTCCTGACCTTCGCATCAGCGCTTTCGGTCGTCCCGGAGTTGAACGCTCCTGGTTCCGGTGTCGGTTTGCATCGGACGATCGATCGTTCGTCAGGTTTTTGGCGGAATTCAGATTCGACTTTAGTTGCTAGGATCAGATTACTTACAGGAGGCAACTCGGTGTGTTGCCAAGTACATTAATTAATCATTATAACGTTGTGCGCTCACAACAATATGTACCTATATATTATAATAAATTATCGCATTCGTAGAAATTGAAAATCTGAAAATGTTTGAAACGTGCAATGTGTGTTTTTAGTACCTATCTGCTATATAATGTATAAGATATTAAATATTGTGATTTTATTTTACATATTTATATTCTGTAGTAATAAAAAGTGATGACTACCTTTATGGTCACATATATTTTTCAAACTGTCACGCATCTCACGATGTTTAATATATTTCGTCGTAAACTGAAAAAATAAAAAGTGTATGTTCTCTACTTTATGTTCTTGATATACTTTATCGCCAGTATATAGATACACATGTATCTCTATAAATTAGTCATACCACGAAATCAAGTATGTCAGTCACGAAATATACGTAGCCCGTACCCCAACGGGGGGATAGGAGGAAGTACGGGGTGGGAAAGGGTGGCGAGGGGGATGAAAAAGCGAGAGAGAGCGAGAGAGGGGAGAGAGAGAGAGAGAGAGAGAGAGAGAGAGAGAGAGAGAGAGAGAGAGAGAGAGAGTTTATCCAGACAACTTATTTATAAAAAATTTTATAAATTTTATTGCAACATATATATTGCGCAACATATACATCGATTATCGCTGTCTGATTTATAAATTTTTAATGGTATCTTTAGAAAAAAGGTACATTTGTTTCATTATATCTTATTGACTTTATTATAAAGAAGGATATTTGCACATTATAAAAAAGAGAGAGAGATATCTTATTGATTTCTGTCTTTCCGTTAAGAGAGAGAGATTGATTGATTGATTGATTGACCTTTATTAGCCTTCTCGGCTATTTACATAAAGTATCCTTAAATTAATTCCTCTACATGAGGTACAATATATTCTCTTAACCTACGTTTGAATGGTTCAATTCTTTCGCATACTCACATCTACTATTTCTTATCCTATCACTTAAATGTTCAACCCTGTCTTCTAATATTTCAAAATCTACATTATCGATGTTCTCTGTACCCCTTTGCTCACCCCTAATTAATTCTTTCAAAGTTTTCCCACATCTTTATATCGGGCCCCAGGTAACAAGCACATGTCATTTTGACGTCAAATACTAGGCATGTTTGTACAAATGACGTCAAATGACCAAAAAGCGACTATGTCTTTAAAAATGACATTATACTGACGTTATTCCATAACGTCATTATGACGTCTATTTTTAGTCATTTTTAGTCTATGACATCGGCGACTAATAATGGACGTTTATAAGACGTCATTTCTTAGACCATCTAAAGACGTCATTTTAAAGACGTCTTAAAGTCGTCCAAATAAGGTCTTTTTGTAATATAACTATTTTTACTTCTTAATATTGTATAATAAAGTAATAATAAAATAAAAATCACAAAATTAACTACAATATGTTTGTTTCGCAACTTTATGATTGAAGTGGCGAATTTATGGTATAAGTGGATGTAGTTGCGTGTGATTATAGTTTTATGATAACTATTTCATGCAGTGTTATAGCTATCAAGAAGATTATCATTACAAGATTTTTGAACACTTTAAAGATGTACCTGTTATAGACAAGTACAGTTAATAAGGAAGCATCAGGGTGAGAAGATCGTCACTGTCCACTGGATCATCGAAGTCAAGCAACACGGGCGCGGTACTGTACTAGGATGGGTGACCGCCTTGAGAGCGAAACAGTTAAAAAAGCTTTTTTTTTTAGATAAAGAAAAAAACATTTTTTAAATAAACGTTTATCAAGTAGACATTTTAACATTTTAATTTCATAAAAAACATTTCTAGAAACCGGTCTGTCGTACAATGGACCTATTTTTGCCGTCAATAAGACGTCAGAAAATGACGTCAATTGTCTGTGACATTAGACCGTCATTTTAACGTCATTATGCCGCCAGTTAGTGACGACAGGTATGGTCAGTAAAGGACCAAAATTTGACGTCAAAATGACTTGTGTTTGTTACCTGGGGCTGTTTTTTTTTAATCGATAGAGTATCATTCAAGGAAGGTTGGTATTGAATTTGGCGATGATCGATAAAGGGGTTCTTTTTTAAACAAATTTTCAATTTTTTTAGAAATGTCTGTGGTTGCTCTAACTTGCGCAAATATTGAGATATCGGGTTTAATTTTTTTTAATCGATAGAGTATCATTCAAGGAAGGTTGGTATTGAATTTGGCGATGAATCGGTAAAAAGGTTCTTTGAAAAAATTTTTGAATTTTTTTAGAAATGTCCGTGTTTGCTATAACTTTTGCAAATTTTGAAATCACAATAAAAAAAAGTGTGCAAGTAGAAACTTGCACATTGCTTCCTCATAGTTTTTAAGTGTGCAAGTAGAAACTTGCACATTGCTTCCTCATAGTTTTTAAGTGTGCAAGTAGAAACCTGCACATTGCTTCCTTATAGTTTTTAAGTGTGCAAGTAGAAAACCAATATTCCATGGATAACCGTGTTTTCTGACGTCTTATTGACGGCAAAAATAGGTCCATTGTACTACATACCGGTTTCTAGAAATGTTTTTTTATGAAATTATAATGTTAAAATGTCTACTTAATAAACGTTTATTTAAAATGTTCTTTTTCTTCATCTAAAAAAAAAAAAAAAAGAAAAAAAGCTTTAACTGTTTCGTTACATGCTCTCAAGGCGGTCACCCATCCTAGTACAGTACCGTGCCCGTGTCGCTTGACTTCGATGATCCAGTGGACAGTGACGATCTTCTCACCCTGATGCTTCCTTATTAACTGTACTTGTCTATAACAGGTACATCTTGAACGTGTTCAAAAATCTTGTAATGATAATCTTCTTGATAGTTATAACACTGCATGAAATAGTTATTATAAAACTATAATCACACGCAACTACATCCACTTATACCATAAATTCGCCACTTCAATCATAAAGTTGCGAAACAAACATATTGTAGTTAATTTTGTGGTTTTTATTTTATTATTACTTTATTATACAATATTAAGAAGTAAAAATAGTTATATTACAAAAAGACCTTATTTGAACGACTTTAAGACGTCTTTAAAATGACGTCTTTAGATGGTCTAAAAATGACGTCTTATAAACGTCCATTATTAGTCGCCAATGTCATAGACCAAAAATGACTAAAAATAGACGTCATAATGACGTTATGGAATGACATCAGTATAATGTCATTTTTAAAGACATAGTCGCTTTTTGGTCATTTGACGTCATTTGTATAAACATGACTAGTATTTGACGTCAAAATGACATGTGCTTGCTACCTGGGTGGGAAGTCGGCAATATCCATGGAATATTTGAGAGATTTAACGGTTGGTACGTACCAAGTACGCCTTGCTTCTTTTTATGTCCAGGATAAGATTCAGCATGATGATGGCGAGGAGTATCAATTAGACCAACATTTCACAGATCCAGGTTTTATAAGAATCCGGGTGTATTCACGCTTTCGTAACGCGACGAAACATCAGATATTTATTGCGTATAAAGGTAGTGATGAAGACAACGATGATGACAATGACGTAGATGACGAAGACATTGATGCAAATATCGTTGGATACTACTGTACGTGTAAAGCTGGAGCGCGAACCTTAGGGACGTGTGCTCATGTGAGTAGTGTCCTGTGGTACCTGGGTTTCGCGAGGCACCAGCCAAACGTAAAATATCCATCAAACAGATTGCTCGAAACTACATTTGATGCAGCTGAAAGAGCTGTTAATCAATAAAAGATAGAAAAGAAACTCTTATCATTATTTTTTGGTAGTAAATGTAATGTTAAAAGTACAAATAGGAAACATGTTTCTCCTTAGTTACTATTTCGTGTCACACAAATAAGTAAGTGCGGTGGGAATAAATACTTTATGAAAAAGCATTTTTGTTCTTTTCATTTTATTTCATAGCTCCAGAAATGCAAATCACGCAATAATTAGTTGTGAAAAGACAAAAGGATGACGAAAAACGACCTTTTTTATGGTAAACTGTGCCCCGGTGGGCAATCTAGAAGCCCAATATGTGGGGTAGAGTGGTAATTGTGTCTTCCCTTCCTTACCATAAGTCTAAGGTATGTGAATAAAAACATTTTCAGCGAAAAAGTTGTTAAAAAACACGAAAAACGGCAGAAAATAGTTTTTTTTTTTTAAATAGCTTCAGAGTTAAATATCTCGCAAACGGTTGATTTTCAGAGGTTGTGTTCCGCGCGACTCCGTCGCTGTCTCAGCATTCTGGGAACAGAACTGTGACTCGCTTTCTTCTCATCACGTTCCTCTTTAATAATTTAATAATTTAATTGTCTCATCTTATATTAATATCTTTCTTTTCTACTTTGATCATGTATTGATTATTAAACGTGTTCTTATTCCCAAAAGCTAGTCGGGCTGCGACAGTTGATAGAAACATTTTTTATTATTTTGATATGTACTGTGTACCTTAAAGTAGCGGACAATCTTTTTGTTACACCCTGTGACCCTGTATAATAAGATCAAGTCTAATATGAGTATATAAAAATAAGATCGTATGATTGGCCCGAATCTGATTATATATAATCATATAAAATTACATGTTATTCTAGATATTTTCATATCTAATAATGTATTTTTACACCTGACCCATATATTGGACCCATTTTTTTCTCGGGATGAGAAGAAACTTATGGTTTCAATTAGATGATTGTCTTGCACATTACAGCAGAGGTCCACGACAATGACTAAATAATCATTATCACGATCGATGGATTGGTCGTGCTGGAACTGTGGCTTGGCCCACACACTGTCCAGATTTGACGCCATTGGTTATTTTGCTTAGGATGCTATTAAACGAAACTGATCTACGAAAGACCCGTTAAAGACCCATTAATTCTTTATGAAGATTTATTCAAGCATGTGAAACACACAGTCTGTCTCAATGTTCAAGGCTGTCACCTTGGACAAAATTTATAATTACCCGAAAAAAGTGGATATAATATATGGTCAGATGTAAAAAAGTGGATATATTTTCTAGTAATAAAGTAGTTAAAACATACTATTAACTTATTTATTATAACCCGAAAATAATTTCATATAAATTTATAATAAAAATGTTAGATGTCAATATCTCTTAAACAAAGAATTTACGAGTATATCATCAGAGAAATTTTTTTCTTATTTTGAGGTCCCAAATTCATATTTTAAGTTAGGACATTTAACACCCTGAAACACCCTGTATTTTAACTTAATCAAACTTGTATAGATAAAAGAAAATACAAAAACAAAAAAATTTTATTTATAAAAGAATATACATTTTTATATTATAAAAAAGATATATTTTTAGATAGGTGAAAATATAAAAATTTATTTACTTTATTTTCAATAAATATAACCAAAATTGTCACTTTTTGACATTTTGCATCTTAAAAATGATGCGATAGCAAAATTGTGAGAGCAGATTCAACTTTATAGCATATCAAACTACTTTGGTAAATATTCTACTAAACGTATCCTAAAAAAGCAGATTCACAAGAATGTGATATTAAACTCGTCAGACTTGTTGGCCTGTGAGGAACCATAAGTGGGGGGAAACATAATAAAAGAATCACGAAGTCAACGATATCAACATTTTGGTAGTAACACTCATATCATAAGTTACACTAATATTTTGCATTGGTTATTGTTAACCACAATGTCGTTTGCTAATAATGTATTAATTTGTCTGGCAATAGTCGTTATAAGTTACTTTCTTTGGAACTGCTGCCGCAAAGTGTTTTTTATTAGAAGACTAGATACTTTACCAGGACCAAAAACATTGCCATTTATTGGTAACTGTCATATGTTGTTGGGTCGTAAAGGTAATACTTTTAAACTATAAATCTCTATATCTCTATATATATATAAAATAGAATGTCTGTATGTATGTATGTCTGTTCTTTATACACTCTTAAACTATTCGACCGAATTTTTATCACAAGTATATAAAATAGGGGTAGAATTTTCCGGGGAGTGTTATAGAGTGTACAGTTTTTTGTTACCGATAACCGATATCCGAAATTTTTCCAATTTTTCGGGAAATAATTGACCCAATCTTAAAGAATTGTATATAAAACAGGGGTAGAATTTCCCGGGAAGTGCCATAAAGTGTATAATTTTTCGTTACCGATTTTTTTGGAAATCGATTACGAAAATTTTTCCAATTAGGAAAAAATTGAGTGAATCTCAAAGAATTGTATACGACGGAATTGAACTTCAGTCAAAAAAAGTGATATTTTTCAATTTATAGCATTTTTGTGAATTGGTGTGTATGTATGTTCGCTTAAATTTTAATTTTTCTAATTTTTCAGGAAATAATTGACTGGATCTTAAAGAATTATATATGAAACAGGGGTAGAATTTTCCGGGGAATACTTTCACATTAATCTGCCGATTTATCGATTTAGTTAAAACCGGTTCAAAAATTTTATTAATTTTTCGAGGATGGGTTTAATTGCTACGATGTGTAGATATTGAAACATAAATAAAGTTGTTTTAAGAAAAACGACTCCCGGGCGAAGCCCGGGTAACCAGCTAGTCTATCTATATAAAATAGAATGTCTGTATGTATGTCTGTATGTCTGCTCTTTATACACTCTTAAACTATTCGACCGAATTTTTACCAAAGGGGTAGAATTTTCCGGGGAGTGCTATAGAGTGTATAGTTTTTCGTTACCGATCTTTTTGGGAATCGGTATCCGAAATTTTTCCAATTTTTCGGGAAATAATTGACCGAAACTTAAAGAATTGTATATAAAACAGGGGTAGAATTTCCCGGGGAGTGCTATAAACTATATAGTTTTTCGTTACCGATCTTTTTTGGAACCGGTATCCGAAATTTTTCAAATTTTTCGGGAAATAATTGACCGAATCATAAAGAATTGTATATAAAACAGGGGTAGAATTTCACGGGGAGTGCCATAAAGTGTATAATTTTTCGTTACTGATCTTTTTGAAAACCGGTATCAGAAATTTTTTCAATTTTTCGGGAAATAATTGACCGAATCTTAAAGAATTATATATGAAATAGGGGTAGAATTTCCCGGGGAATGCTTTTACATTAATCTACCGATTTGTCGATTTAGTTAAAACCGGTTCAAAAATTTTATTAATTTTTCGAGGATGGGTTTAATTGCTCGCGATGTACACATAACCTCGATTTTTCACTTAAAAAACCAAGGGATAAAATCGGTAATCGGTAAGTGCATGAAATATCGAGGTTCTGTGTACATCGCGAGCGAGCAATCTCAAAATTCCCGAAAAAACGCCCGGGTAAACCAAGGGATGATGTCGCTGATTGGTAAGTAAAATATCAGAAAAGCGGAAATGACTCAATAGTGTGAAACTCGAGTAGAAAAAGACCGGTTACGACATGTTTAATCCATGAAAACATTTATGCGGTCCGATTTGAAATTAGAGGCATTTAGTTATGATTCAAATTACGAATATCAATTTCATCCGAGAGTAATAATTGGGAAAATGGATTCAATATGTGATCATTGTCAAGCAAAAAAGTTTAAAATTTAAGCACCTAGAATGTGTTATTCATGCGGAAAAGTTAAACTACCGTCTTTAAATCAATCACCCGACATACTCCTTATGTTTGTCCACAATAAGGATATTGAAACACAAATAAAGTTGTTTTAAAACGACTCCCGGGCGAAGCCCGGGTAACCAGCTAGTATATTATAAATATTTTTATATTACACAAAATTAAATTAGCAATAAGATATTCTAAAGTAAATACCCTAAATAAAATTAATTATAATTATGACAATTATTAATTTGGTATAATGGCTAAAGATGAGATTAAGTTTGATATGAATGTAAGGCATTATTTTTTCCGTCAATTTAATTCTTAGATATTATTTTACTCCAGATATTATTTTATTAGAAAGAAACTTTATTATTTATAAAATTAAATTATAAAGCTTAATGAAATCGTGTATAAAATCGGATGTATAAGAATAATATCAACAACAGAATTAAATATAATTAAATGCTTTAGTTAAATGTAATTTAAACCTTTCATGTGCGCTTCTAAATTTAAAAATATCTGAATAAAATTAAAGATTTCCAGTATATGTAAGTACGTGTATATGTAAGAAACATAATTGAAATCATATTTACTTAACAGATTAAAAAATTTTTTTCTTATTGTTTTAAAGTAAGGGAGACCGGGGGGCTATCTGTTTACGTTTTTTGAAAGTTTATTGAAGAACTAATAAAGATATTTAGCTGAACATTTTAATGCTGTAACCTTTCAAAATTTCTATTTAAAGAAACGTAATTAGAATCGTTCATCTGTTAACATTTTAAAGAGATGAATTTTTTAAGTGGGCAAGTTGAGCGTATAGACAGATCGTCTCGTATGCGGGACTATCTGGCCACATTTGAAAGGCTATTTGTTCACATAATGAAAAACATATTATCTATATTAATTTTTATACTTATAATATTATTTAATTATTATTATCAAATATATAATATTGAAAAAACTGCTTAGTCAAAAGAGTCAGAATAGTAGGCGTTTTGTGTAGGCTTTCTGATAGGATTCCTGCGTGGATCTGACTTTTCTTTATTTCCGGTGACATCAGACTGATTTTGAGTCCGTTGCAAAATCAATGTGATGAGTTTCTTTTGTCCCCGCAATTATCTAATCCTTTTTCTTGCATTTGAGGCATTTACATTTCCTCAGCAGCGTTTAAAATAGAAAATACTAAATAATTTAAGACACACTCATATATTTACTTGACGTGTACTTTAAACGTAAATCACAGAATCAAGATGGTTGCTCGTAAATCACTTTTTTACAGTAGCAAGTGAGAGTCCGAACATTTATTCCCAATTCCAACGCTGTTTCTGCGAAAACGTTCTCGCTCGATTTGTATTCTTTTAATCACTCTAAGTATAATTTTATTGGATACACTGAGAGCTGAAAAATAGTAATAATTACTGTATTTTTGCTTACTCTCAACTTTTAGTCTTTCTTACAGTAACCATTACGCACTACTACAGTAAACATTCTCCCAGTAACTAGTATGGATTTCACAGTAATCATTACGATAAAGACCAGTAATGATTCCGGTGCAATATTTTAACGGAAAAAAGAATTTTTTATTTTTAAATGGTTCTTATTTTTTTCTGATATTTTTATAGTTTAATTTATATTCGTGGTTTCGCATATATTCTATTTTATTAATTAAAATTACGCACTGTTTTACCATTTTTGAAAACATATTGACAGGATTTGAACGAGCTAACAATCACTTCTACAGTAACTATTATGAATCTCATATATCTCTCAACTGCTCTGAATTCGCGCGATAGAACGAATATGGAGAGCCAACAGTAATGGTTACAGAATCACACATGATTGAATAATGAAACTTCTCAGTAATTATTTCTTTTTTATTATTTCTTTCAGACAGTATCGCTTACGATCTTAATCTTTAGATATTACTGTGTTTTTTTTAGCAGAAATTTCTTTTTTTTACGTAAGCATCTGTGTATTGAGATTAAAAGTTGAGAATGAACGAAAATTCAGAGACTATTACTGTTTTTCGATTCTCAGTGTATGTCAATTTTATCCACCTTCCTTTTGTATAGTTACGCACCATTATTTACAAAAAAAAAAAAAAAAAAAAAATCAGTTATTGAAATGTGTGGACAGATTGTCCCATTAAAATAAGACAGATGGCCCCAACCATTTTACGTCTTTAACACTTTGCAAATTTTAGATTATGCGGACTTAAGATTTGACGCTCCTCATCTGATAATTATATATTAACATTATAAATTGCTTGCCTTAATTTGAGTTAAACTACAATCGTACAACAAATTTTTCGACCGTTGAAAAATGTTAATAATCATTTTCACTTTTTTAAATGCATATAGCGTCTGCAAAAAGCATCGCAAGAGAACAAAAGCTTCTGACTTCTGAATCTCTTGCGTATAGAGCTTTTTTCAATTATCTGTTGGAATGGTAGAGATTTCTATCTTTTAATGCCTGAGATAGCAGTACTATATGTGAACACATAGTTTCTGTAGACAAATAGCCCTCCTCTACTGAATAGGTCTCCTCTACTGAATAGTGTATCTATATATGTTATGTACAATTAAAATATATATAATTTTTATTTCTAACATAATAACATGTAAATAAGTAATCTCATAAAAAAATATCTCTAAGATATATACTAATATTTTTAGAATTTTTGGATATTATATTGAAGATGACAGAAGAGTACTCGTCTCCTTTTCAATTTTGGTTGGGCAGCAAGTTGTTCATTGGAATATACGAACCGGATGACGTAAAAGTAAAGAAAGAACGTTCACTGCAATATAATGTTTTCATTATATCTTAATAAGCAGCTAAACTATACTTTATATAAATTATACATGATATGTATATGCATATTTAATCTTTATTACTAACATTAACTAATAACTTAAATAACTCTGATTAGTTTACAACTAATAAAATATATGTTAATTACACGAACAAAACAAACGCGCGAACGTCACCACAATGCAGTGAAAAATTAATAATTTTTTTATGTTTTAGACTATCTTAAACAGTAAAAATTGTATAGATAAAAGTATGCTGTATAAAATTGTTCCTCTATTTGGTATGGGATTGGTCACTGCTCCTGGTAAGATATATCTACAAGAGTAAAGCATTATATTATAATTGCTTTTTAAGTACGTAATTTATAGTTACTTTCTTTGTAATTAATTTAAGGAAATAATTATAATTTATTATTATTTCATAACCGTTTATATTCTAGCTACATTTATAACGTATTAATGATGTATAAGTCACATGAATATACGGGGTGTCCCATTTAAAACAGCACGCTCGAATAGCTCATAAAGAAAGGAGTTGATGAAAAAATATTTCAGGTGAAAGTTGTAGGCTTGAAGGGGGCCAATAAATGATCTTATTAAATTTTTGGTCCGGAGCCCGTGTTGGGTCCAGTAAGATTCAAGTCTAATTTTTTAAGTAAAAATCTCTATTTTTTAATGTTTTATCGCTTTCTACTAATTAATTTGAACAAACAACTTTTGTCTAAAACATTTTATTTGCCATATATTTTTTAAGATATTCAAGGGAAACTTGATAACTTTTTTAATATTTAGCTTACGATATATGTCTATAATTGCTTGTCGGAGGAAAAAGTGGCACAGGACTTTTTGACATGATTTGGTCTCAAGAATGTGCTGTTGCAATAATACCCCAACTTTAAATAATTGCGTATATGAGTACAAGAAAAGCGGGCTAAATGAGAGCCAGATGTAGTAATTAATACGCAAAAGTTTAGCCCGTTTCTCTTCTACTCGTATATTTCCAACAGAGCCTATATATCTAATGTAATTGTGTATACATCTCCTTGGAGCTTCTATGTATACACAAATATTTAAAAAAGTTTGGGTGTTATTGCAACAGAATATTCTTGAGACCAAATCAAGTCAAAAAGTCCTGTACCACTTTTCTCTCCAACAAACAATTGTCGAGATATTGTAAGCTAAATATTGAAAATGTTACCAATCTTTGGATATCTCAAAAAGTATAAGGCAAATCAAAAAATGTTTTTTAGGCAAAAATTATTGAAATTAATTAGTAGAAAAAGATGATACAATAAAAAATAGGGATTTTAAAAAATTTAACTTGGGCCTTACTGGGCTCAACACGGGTCTCGGACCCAAAATCTAATAAGATTGTTTATTGGCCTCTTTTGAACTCTCCAACTTTTATAGGAAACATTTTCCAATAAATTATAAATCAATACTTTCTGAGATATTTAGCGGAGATAATTGGCACACGAAATAAAATTCACCCTGTTTATATGTATACAAGATGAGACAATAACTATTACCACCTTAGATATCTTTGAATCTATAAGGTCTAGAGAGGAAGATTTTTGTAATTAAAATTGTACGGTATGAAGGGAGTTATCATATGGCGAATCTTTGTCCAGTCACTTCGAAGATATCAAGGTCAGCTTCATTTTTTAAAATAAATTTGATGTTTTTTTTAATATGATAGAGGAGCTGGAAAAAATTTTAAAACTCATGACACAAGATTATTGAACAAGATTAAAAATTAAAAAAACGATAAAAAATACATTTTCATATTAAATGAAAACGTTTAAAAAAGATGTTCTAAGTAATGACCATCATTATCGATGCAATACTGGATTCTTTCGATCACTGATTTGCTTCTAGTGACGTCGGGAGTTATTGATACACAGGCTGTAATAACGTTCACTTTTACGAGTAATTAAATTACTGGAATCTCCTGGCAACAAAATTCAGTGCGAGAGAAAAATTTAACGACATCCTAATCGCATTCGACCTTTGCGTCGAACATTTAAAATGTGTGCGATAAATTTGAATAAACCGGTAATTTTATTACTCGTAAAAAAAGTGAACGTTATTAGCCAATCTGTGATCGGAAGAATCCAGTGTTGCATCGGTAATGATGGTTATCACTTCAAGCATCTTCTTTAAACATAAATTTCATTCAATATAAAAATATATTTTTTTATCGTTTTTTCTTTATTTCTAATCTTGTTCAATGATCTTGTGACAATCTTGTGTCGTGAACTTGTTTCCAGCTCCTCTATTATATCATGGAAAAAAGAACATACCGAATCCATTTAAAAAATGAAGACTTGACAAAAAATGAAGGCTGACTTTGATATCTCCGAAGCGCCTCCGCCTGGACAAAAATTATTGTCGCCATGTGATAACCTCCTTCGTACCGTACAATTTTGGTTATACAAATCTTCCTCTAAACCGGTAATTATGCATAAAAAGACCCCACTCGCCAATGACCTTGATCTTGACATATGTTGTCAAGGTCACCCTCCTGAGTGACCTTCAGAAGGTTTAAGCTGGCGATCGTTTTTTATTAAAAAGTTATTAACAAAAAAAGTTTGAAAAATATTTACAACTTTTCACGCGTGGAAAGCCCACGCATGTACTTTGAAGGCACACTATGTGTCTAGTTTAACAATAGTGGAGCCCAGGGGGGCGGAACCTACTGCCTCCACGTAGAATCCCTCTAATAAGAGTCGCGACACGTAGCAGCAATTTTTGGTTAGTTCGCATTTTCGGCAAAAGCACGAGAAACAGAAAGAGAAAGAGATATAAGCGAGAAAGCGAAAGCGATATACAAGTAATATGTAATATATATTCATATCGCTTTCTCTTTCTCTCTTATTTTGCCGAAACTCAAGATGTCGCGACTTTTATTAGAGGGACTCTACCTCCACGCATACACTTTCCACGCGAGACGAGTTGTCACATGGGTTCGTGGCGTGCTTTATGAGCTCGTGAACCGTCACGTCACAATATACATAATGAAACATTATATATTCTCTATTAATTTCCTGAATACACATACTTTATGTCATCTAGTAATACATAAAATGGGTCTCCTCCAATTCTTTTTATTGTATATCGCCACAAATATTCACACAGATGATCGACTAACTTATCTTGTTTAATACCACCTCTACTTAAACGAGCTCGTAAAGCACGCCACAAACCCATGTGACAACTCGTCTCGCGTGAAAAGTGTATGCGTGGAGGTAGTAGGTTCCGCCCCCCTGCGGTGGACTCCACTATTGTTAAACTAGACACATGGTGTGCCTTCAAAGTACATGCGTGGGCTTTCCACGCGTGAAAAGTTGTAAATATTTTTCAAACTTTTTTTGTTAATAACTTTTTAATAAAAAACGACCGCCGGCTAAAACCTTCTGAAGGTCACTCAGGAGGGACAACATATGTCAAGATCAAGGTCATTGGCGAGTGGGGTCTTTTTATACATAATTACCGCAACGCCAATTTCTTGAACTATTTCTTTAAATTAAAATCTCTAATACTAAGCTCTTTTAAATATTGTGATATTATTTATTACATTGCTTTTAATTTTTTATAATAATTATTTCAGAATTCATATGGACTCGAATGAGAAAAGTTACTGCACCAACATTTAGTTCAATCATGTTGCGAAATTTCTTTAATATATTTGTTAAACAATCTGCAATATTTACACATCAATTAGAGAAAGATGATCTAAGTGGAAACGAAATTATCCTTCAAGAACAAATATCACATTGTACTTGGAGAATAGCATGTGGTAAGATTACATAATTTGATATATTTGTATTAACATACAATAAAATTTTTTCGAAATTATTACAAGATACAGTTTTCATATTAATAGAATACTTGTAAATGCTATTAATTTTAAGTTAAGATTAATTTATTATACTCGTTATTATATTAAGAAAATTTTAGTACTATATGGAGAAAATATTTATTATATATATTTTTATATATAATGTACATTTTAATTATTTCAAGATTTATATTGGCTGCGTTCGGGGAGCGCGCTATTGGCGCTATTTGCTTATACTATCCTTGTTTTACACCCGATGAGTGATAAAGATAGAATGATGCAATAGCGCTAATAGCGCGCTCCCCGAACGCAGCCATTTTCTATGAGATTATTTTCTATAAGATATTTTACTGATAAAATTTAAAAAGTATTTATTATATAATGTTATTTTTTAAGCAATGGATTATTACTCTCACGTGCTTGAAAACAAAATAATTTTTTTATCTTTAAAAGAAACTATATTGATATATCTTATCTATATATGCTAATCAACAAAAAATAAAGAATATATGTCAAATACTCAAATTGTTAAACCATATTTCAAAAAATGGCAATAATTTTAAAGAACAATTACATTTTAAAGAACAAAATAACGTGATTTTTGGCCCACAGAACGAAAAAAATAAAACATTTTTAAAAATTGATAAAAAGCACATTAAAGTATAAGCTTCAAGCATCAAAATTCTTTTTCAATTTTTTGCGGAGATAATTTTTAGCCGAGTTGCAGCAGTTTGAAAATTAGGCAGTGTATTCATATTATAAAAATTTTATTGTTTAATCGATTGTACATTAATATTTCATATAATAAAATTTTTTTTATATTATTACTATAAAGATTCTATGATGGGTATCAAGTTGGAACCAAATAAAAACAATGACCATCTAAAAACAGTTAAAAGGTATTAACATTTTTTTTATTCTAAATGCTCATAATTAACCCTCAAATAGCACACCTCGGTTGGACCACCTCAAAAAGCACACTAGTGCGATTTGGGATTTCGACTGTCATATCTCAGTCATTTTTAATAAAAAAAAGAAACAGTTATATAGTTTCTTCCTTATGTAAAATTTCCCTGGCAATCGAGTAGTGCACTTTATTTTAGGAAAAAGAAATGATTTTTATATGAAAAATTGAAATATATAAAGGAAGGTTTTTAAAAAGGTGACTTTTTCATCAAAAAATTGCTTTTTTATTTGCAAATAAAATTTAATTTTGACAAAGGGATTTTAAAGTCAAAAGACTATATTTTTAAGAAAAAAATACTATAAATGAATAAAAAAATATCTAGAATTTTTCACACCTTTCAAATTCGCATCTTTTCAAGTTCAGACAAGCACAGCTTGAAAGCAGACAGTCGACTGCGGTCTGCTTTTGTACTGCGTGACTCTCTAGGTTGTAAACAGAATTTAGGAGGTGGGGGGAATCCTCGGCGGCAGCTATGAGAAAAATGCCAGCCATTCGAAAAAAAAAGTGGTGCGAATTAGCACATGTGTGCTATTTGAGGGTTAATAAAATTGTGTAACATCAATATTATTCAATACGAATAAATCTATTTGAATAAAATTTTTATATTTTCCTAAAAAATTACAATTGTGTGCATCAAGAAAATTTTGGAGTTTGTCAATTTATTTAAACTTAATTTTTGCTATAAATAAATTATATAATATTTATCATGTTACTGAACAAACTATATTTTCTTTCTACAAAAGACTATTCTCTAACGCAAAAATTTAAAAGAATCTGAAACTTTGCGTAATTATATTCTATATGTATATTAAGATGTCCTAACACTTCTGTTGTGCCCGTATAGCCGTGAAGGAGGGACTTTGTCGGGATGTAGGTGCCCAAAGGATTAAGATCTACGCACTAATAAACGACACTCCGTGCTTTACAGTAAAAGAGGATGTATTTGCTCTCACTTTATTACAAGAGGTTTAAATAGTAACTTAACCCTTAACTAGCACACGTCCACGATCGAACGTTATCTGCACACGGGGTGTTGTACACCCCACACACTTTGAACGTTGGATACGGCGAAATGGAGGCTCCAATAGGCTTGAAAAAAATCAAGTACATACATTAAACACTGGAAAATGATACCCATTAGCCTAAACTATGAAATTTTTAGTTTTGAGGCTTCAAAAAAATTCTTGAAATAAAGTTATGAAAAATGGCTTGTTTTGCTAAAAAAAATCATATCTCAGTCAAAAATAAATATTTTTTGATAAAAATTTAACACGATGTTCTTGAGATAGAGTACTTTACGAAAATAAATTATGATTGTAGTGGGTATTTAAAAAAAGGTATTTATTTTCATGATCGCCTGTGCCCCTTTTTTCTGAATTGAAATCTTGATTTTTATAAGAAAACTCATTTTTATTTTATGTTTAACCGACCGAGAAAGATGCCTAAACTTGACGAAATCCGTTTTGGGGTGTTTGACACCCCGCGTGCTAGTTAAGGGTTAAGTCAACACGCGTTAAGTAGGATGCGCGGTTACTCTCAGAAGCGATCTGTCTGATCCTGTCGCTATTGACATATATATTCATTCCATTAAGGCGGAAGGAGTGCGATGACCCCGATCGGAGCACGTACGCTGCTCCGTATCTGTTCCGCGCGTCTCTGCCGCTGTCTCAGCATTCTATGAACAAAACTGTGTCTCGCTTTCTTCTTGTCACGTTCCTCTTTAACAATTTAATAATTTAATTGTCTCATCTTATACTAATATCTTTCTTTTCTACTTTGATCATGTATTGATTATTTATTAAACGTGTTCTTATTCCCAAAAGCTGGTCGGGCTACGACATTCCTCCCCCTTTAAAAAAAGAAAACGAATGATTTACATGAGTTTTCGTCTTACATAATTTACATCGAGTTTACATCGAGTTTCTTAACTTAAATCATTATTTAATACAATATTGCGGTATCGCTTTCTTTTTTGGGTATTATATTATTGTCGGGTGTTTCTCGGCCACTTGCCGTATGATATATATGTTCTTGAATAATTCGTGGTTTGCACATAGGATTTGGATTTAGATTCATTGATATTCTTGGTTTACTTTTATTCTTTTTTATTACATATATTATCGCTATTGCTATAATTATAAGTACAGTTTCCGTAAAACTTGAAAGTATTGGGTATGTAGTGTATTTATGTATACCTATATCGCTTTTATCTAAATCGCTGTCGATTTCTGTCAGTTGTTTGCTTAATTCCATAAGTTCTGAGGGATTTTGTATAATTTTCCGGAATTTTGACATTTTGGCAATGTCCAGTTGTTGGTTCGTCTGTTGTGTATGTCTGAATGTTACGTTATAATCGGGCGGGTGTGTCTGTATGTACGTCGTTCTTTCGCATATGTTTGTTCTTTCCGTCATGTCAGGCGTTACTATCTTACATTTGTCTCTTAGCGTTATTTGACCTGTCCGTTTGATTTCTATCTTTTGCATCGCTTCGTTTCTTCTCGTTATTTCTATGGCTTATTTAGTTTGAATGGAATATAGCCATGAATTCGGATTACTTAATGCTATCCATATGTTGGCGTGTATGCTTTAAATACTGCACTGATTTAAATGTGTATCTATAGCTACATACGCTTGTACTTCGCATAATGCATTATTATCTACGTGATAAACGGGGTGGTTTTGCTCGCATACATATGAATTGTCATCCTTAATACATTTATTTAATTCGTTTTCTACAATTGTACAATATGTTCGGCTATCGGTATCTATCGCTATAATTTGTTGATTTATTTCTACAAATACAAATATATCTTTGCTTTTATGTATAGGTAAAAATATCGCTTTTATTATTTCGTACGTTGGGTACGTGATCAGTGGGAATTGTATAACAGTGTATATATTTGTGCTGTCACAGTAGGCGCTAATTTTCGCGAATTTTTCTATTGTTACCCAGTTTTCTGATGCTATTTGAAACGGAAAATGTGTTCCCTGAGGTATCTGCGAAGCTATTTCCCGTAAATTATTTATTATATTCTCAATCAGAACTAACCTTATGTTTAGTATTCCATTTTTCGCACTAGTTAAATGTTCTATAATGTCTGTCATATCACTTGTTAAATCATTCACAATTGCATTCAGTATTAGAAAATGTTCGTCGAGTTCTTCTCGATGTCCATACTCGGCTTTTTCGCGTAACCAGGTTTCTCTCATCCTTTCTGTGATATTTAGAAATCGGTCTTTATTTTCTTGTAGAACCTTTTCCATATCATCCACGTGCGCAATCGTTGCATTTAACATCTTTATTTGGTTTTTCACGGCGTGCTGTAATGTTTGTTGGTTGTCATCATCTTTAATTGTTTCTTTATAATTATTTCATCATCAGCATCCATTGTTCCAAATAATGTTTTAGCTATGGTTCCTAAACCATTGATTAATCCTCTTCGTGTTTTCCTTGGGTTTTGGTACGCGATTTTCACTTGTCTTAATACCATTGTTACTTGCTCGTTATCTTTTTCTATTATTTGAAGCAAGGTTTGGCAGGTTTGCCTCATGCCTTCTTCTAGCGGTTTATCATAGCACAGCGCTTTGGTTTGTGTCATGTAATTTTGTAGTTGTTGGTATCGGTAGTCCATAGCTATGATGTCCAGTTTGATTACCATTTTCCATGCTGATTCGACCTGGTTCATTACTCCGATTTTTTCGAAGTATATACCCGGCTCGTGTGTGAATTTTTTCACCTCAAACGATTCACGGATATCAGGTTCGGTCTTCGTACAGGTGCTTCATGCCATAGCATCCTGTAATAAAAAGCATTTCCTAGTATTTTATTTTGGCTTCTTTTGTGTTGCTATATTCATATTTTTCGATGAATGCAACTAAGCTGTCAGCGATTTCTTTTCGCTGTCTCGTACTTTTCTATCTGGCGGTCTTGTCCACTACAGTTCTTCTCAGTCCGTCACTAAATGCGGTTTATTTCGGATTTTTGTTTCGAAATCCGTTTACGTGTGTGGTGTGCCATTTTCCATGGCTCCTAACGTCGGGCTAGATCTAAGTGAGTGGCAAGATCCGCAATCCCGTTTGTTGTTAGTCACCGAGGCGTTATCTACAATACACAGAGTAAACGTGGAGTAAGGAGTAAGAGTAGGCAGGTGTAAGCGTTATAGCCTGTTGCGTCCTGATTGTTCGAGCGTAAGTGCAAGAGTAAGAGTAGGAGTAGGAGTAAGAAATAAAATTAATTTATTTTGCTTACGCCCTTACGCCAGCTCTCTTAAACCGAAAATAGCCCTCTTACGCCTACTCTTAATCCTTACTCTATGGTTACTCCGTGTATTGTAGACGACGCTTAAGAGTAGAATATTTTTATTCCTAAAATCGCTTTGTAGCACAAAAAAATTATTTTGTGTTATTAGAACTTAGATAATACATATATAATTATGCAAAGTTTCACGTTGTTTCATTAAAAAACAATGTTTTAGGTAAACAAATTATTTTGTGTTATTTGGACTTAATACTCTACATATATATATAATTATGCAAAGTTTGTCATTGTTTCATTAAAAACGATGTTTTAGGTCAAAAAATATTCTTTTATATAGAATAAAGAATACATTATTATTTTCTGATGTTATATTCAATCTCACTGCTTTGGGACGCAAACAGAAAGAAGATACAAATTTGGTGCATTCTCTTACTGATGAGGTATATGGTAATTATATTTGTTAACATTCTGAATTATTTTGTCCATTACGTAATTTATTATTACACAGATGATACAGCAGCGCATATGTAAACTAAATAATCCGGATACACTCGAGGATGAAAATAATCAAATTCGTAAGTTTATCACCATTTTACATAAAACATGATCTTTATGAAAATGCAGCGTGATTTTGTAAAATGCAAAATTAATTACTCGAAGCTGTCTTTAAAGCAATATTAAAATGCTGTGTTTCACTTTATACATCGTACGTGTAAGAAATCGTTTCTTCCTAAATTTAACTTCAATTTTTATGTAGGAAGCATACAATTTAATCTTAAAGTTTACCAATACAAGATTAAATAAGTAATAAACATTTTAATTCATATTCATACTTTTCGTTATATAACATAGATAGAACGTTCTTCGATATCCTGATGGAAGCATCTCGCGAAGAAAATTTTACGTCAGAGCGGATTCGCGATATTGTAATAACGATGCTATTAACGGTACGTACAATATTTTATAATATTTATAAATAAATAAATATTAAAATAGTTATGTACCCATAGGCCAGTGACTCAATCAGTATTACGATGAATTTTGTTATCTTCATGCTAGCAAATTTCCCAAAAGTACAAGTATGTATGTTCATTCCAAGACAATTGAATTTACTAATTAAATAAACGAAGCGTTGTAAACTAATAATTTTAAAATATAAAAGATAATTAAATAATAATAAAAACAACATTTTTTAATTATATTTATTATTTTATTATAACATTTATTATATCACCTTTGTTGTCATAATGTGTATCACCGTTTTGATTGAACCATTATATTATTATGGATTTGTTGTTAACCTAATTTAACTTGTAATTGTATAAATATTTACAAAAATATCTAAGCTTATAAAGAAAATAAGTTAATTAACATTAGCCTTATATAAAACGTATATTTAACAATTTTTTGTATGTGCGATGTTTGTATTTGCAACATGCATAATATTTTATTAAGATTAAATATTTTAATAGAATTATGCAAATATCTAAATTAGCATATATTAATAGCAACACTTCGTTTATGACTAGAATAAAATCCAATTGCAATTGATAAAATGTCTATTAAATATTATTTGCATTTATGTAAATGAATATTTCACGTCATAAAGGAAAAAGTATTTGAAGAACTATTGGAAATTTATGGTATGGAAACGATAAAATCTGTACCAATTAAATATAACGATTTGCAACATATGCGGTATTTGGACTGTGTCATAAAGGAAACGATGAGAATTTTTCCCGTTGTCCCTATAATTGCAAGACAAGCCACAGAAGATTTAAAAATAGGTTTGTTCATTTTTTATAAATAAGCAAATGTATATCTATTGTTAATTTTTATTTAAATTACTTTGCTTCATAAATAAATTAAAAATAATAAGAAAATTTAGAGATACAGATATCAAAACATCAATCTTCATTTAACTATCATTTGATTTTATATTAAGAGAAACTGTGTTTAAATATTTTTCTGTTACTAAGATATTTTTATTTCGATATTTAAAAAATTGCAAAATTACAAATGACATTATTCTTATTTTACTAATTGTAAGATTTAATAAAAAATAATAAAATATAGACATTCAAATATCCTATATGAAATATCGCTTTGTCAGTTTTATGTACATATCCATTATATAATAACAATTTTGAGTTGTACTATTTAACATTATTAAGTTTTTATTGTAATAATTTTGGTAATAAAAAATACACATTTTAGGAGAAGTTATTTTACCAAAAGGAACAAATATTTTCATACCAATTATTAAAATACACCGAAACGAAAAATATTGGCCGAATCCATTAATGTTCGACCCGGACAGATTTCTTCCAGAAAGAATAAAAAGTCAATCGTATTATTACATAGCTTTTAGTGATGGACCAAGGAATTGCATAGGTAGTCTTAAATAAATCACAAAGTATTATGATAAAATTGATTTACATATAATTGCAAATTTGCAGGTATGAAATTCGCAATGATGTCTATGAAAGTTGTCTTAGCAACGTTGGCACGAACATTCGTATTCAAAGTAGATAAAAGCGTTAAGATTGATGAAATAAAATTGAAGTTTAGCACGACAATATCTACAGAGAAGCCTTTAAAAGTCAAACTTGAGAAACGGTATTTCCAATAAAATAATGTAAAGATATGTTAAATATAAGAGATTATATTTTTGTATAATATTCTGCTTACGCGTGCGCATATATTATGTTGATGCATACATTAGGTTGGCTTCAATTTAATATTTTTTTACTTTGTAATATTGTAAGAAGTGGAATGTAACAATAAAATGTATTGAAGTAAATCTCTCTCCCTCTCTCTCTCTCTCTCTCTCTCTCTCTCTCTCTCTCTCTCTCTCTCTCTCTCTCTCTCTCTCAAGATTTTTAGCTTTTATTAATTTTTAATGCGTTTAATTCTTAATAAAACAATTAATTTAGTATTTTAACTCATGACTATAATTCATGTGTTTAGAAATTGAAGAACTTTGTTACTATTCTCAACGTGAATTTTAGTTGCATATTTTGTTTTCATGGGTAGTCATTTTGTTCTTTGTATCTTATATGTATGTATATGTACCTATATAGTGACCAACAAATCGGTACATTCACTGATTTTATTTATATTGGATTTCATTTTTAAGTATGGGACTCCATTGTCACGCTTTACCAACGACGAAAATTGTTATAACTTTTTATTGATTACGACTTGTAATTTTAATTTGCATCGCCGAAATAATTGACTTTTTATATTTATGGCTTATCATCAGCTTTTTTGCTTAAGATGGGAAAAATGTTAGCATACCCTGAGGACCGTTCCCCAGAGTTATGTGGGGCTGGCGCTAAAAAACCCACCCCTCTGACAAAACCAGCCTCTAGTGTGCCAGGGACCCGGAGATGCACTAAGGTAATACGTCATAATCATCAGCTATTGTATCTCCCAATCTCTGTTTCAATATAATGTATTTGTTTCCGGCAAATTATTTAAATTATTTAGTTATGAGACTAATTTTATATTTCTGCATAATTTTTTTATATTTATTGTAATGTAATTTTATTGATTTGACCCAGAATGTTCTGATGCAAACTAACATAAGTATAAGTCGAAACGTAAACGATTATTAATTATTCTTGCCATTTAATAAATTATTATTATTTATATTAAATCAACATATATTTCTTGTTTTTCTTGGAGCATAGACGTATATGCTCGGAGATTTTCTATAACTTTCATATTTTAGCTATTTAATAATTTGATAGTTTTGAGAAAGAAAACCGTAAAGGCATTATATGTATACAGAAACATAGAAATTGATAAATCACTAAATTTATTGCATTATCATAACTTATTTCATATATATATATATATATATATATATATATATATATATATATATATATATATATATATGGAGGGGTTAAAGCCATAGTGGTGTAAGTCAATTTTTTTGACCACTTTCTTTTCTTCTTTTTTCAACATATCTGCATGTGTAGACTGCATCTATGAACTTAACTCGATAGGTTAAAAAAAGTGACTTACATCACTATGGCTTTAACCCCTCCATATATAATATATATCAAATCGTATTGGAAAAATCTGAAAAAATTCTCAAAAATGCTGTGTTGTATACAAAAATGTTCAAGCAACAGCCTACAATAGATTGACGTCTGCTTCTATTTTTTTCCAATATTTTTTTCGAAACAGACTCAAAAAAGCTTGAAAAAATTAGAAGCAAACGCCGGCCCACTTTGGGTCGAGGCTTAAAAATTTTGATATCTGACAGGATTTTTGAAAATTTTTTCAGATTTTTAAATTGTGGCCATCGATATGTCGGTTTAAAAAATTATAACTAAATCAATTTTATTTAAAAAAATCTAAAAAAAATCTGAGTGCATTTTAGAGTTGGAACAATAACATAAAAAATCGCCGACCAAATCCGAGAGATCGAGGGTCAAACCCAGGTCGATTTGGCATGGAATGCCCCATATACATATTATGCTAGCTTTTTCGCTCGTGCAGTTTTTCATTTTCATTGATTTCTAATATTATAAGAGCGACTAAACCTAAAACTTGTGTTTGGGGCGAAGTCGTCACCAAACCACCGGGACGGACTTGTCACTGTGACGACTTCGCCCCGGTGGTTTCACTCTATTTTCGTTGCAAATGCGTCATTGTATTTTTCAACTGCAGGAAAATGGTGCGCACGTACCATCCCAAAACGGCTGCCGTCGATAAGGAGCAGCTTAAGAAGGCAGTTCTTACGTAAAGAAAGATAATATTAAGATAAAAGTAGCCGCGAAAGAATTTGGCGTCCCGAGATCTACGTTGGTCGACTGGCTGAGAAAGTATGATAATGATATAAGCACATTTGGATGACGTGACCGTATGACATCACGGAGGGTTTACGGTGAATAATGTAAATTAATTTCTTGAGATTAGCAGCATGCACTCTGCTCAGCCAAGTTCATATTCATGCAACGTCTTAATTTTAAATTCCAGGTTATGAACTCTGAAAGTGAAACTACTTTGGTGGAATACTTAGTACATTGCAACGATATGTACTTTGAGCTATCTGCGAAAGAAACCCGTGATTTAGCCTTTGATTTCGCCAAAAAATTGAATCTGAAGATACCAGCATCGTGGGAAGCCACTTGCATCGCCGGTGAAAACTGGCTAACCGGCTTTCTCAAACGACATCGAACATTATCCATACGCAAACACGACAAAATCGACCATTACCACTACGCCGAGAAAGAGAGGCCGGCTCAAAAAAAAATGCCACGCAATCAGAACCGCAACCTTTGACGAGCAGCGGGCGAAATACGAAGTCAAGAAAGCTGAATAACATGTGCTGTGTATGCTTGGAGATAACAGAAAACAAAGCCGATGAAAAACAGTGCATTTCGTGCAGGCGTAAGGCACACACGAGTGCGTGCGCTCATCAGACTCTGTTTTTACATGCTTTAACTGGTTTAGTGATACTGATAGCGAAAAAGAAAATAGATTTTCTTAAAATTATTTTCCGCTTTCCATTTTTCTACTAAAAAACAATGAATGAAGTGTATCCTATTATTTTTTATGATCAAAATTATGTATTTTTATTTAAAATCCAGTCCGAGAATGAAGTGACGACTCCGCCCCGAGGGTGTGACGACTCTGCCCCGAGAATTTTGACATTTCGATTTTTGCACTTTTGTCATTTTTACTCTATACCGGTTGAACAAAGCGACGTAGACCAAAAATGACCATATAAATTTTGTAGCCTAGGGTTCACTCTTTACAATGGTATACTATATTTCACTAAAATGATTTAATTTATTGTTAAAAATCGGGACCAAAAAAATAGTGACAACTTCGCCCCGGTCTTCCCTACATGCTAAAGGCTGCAATCCGATTCATGCTCACAGCGTTGTAAAAAAAACTTGGCGTTGCTTTAAATTTTTACTCCCACCGCATACTTCCCTAAATTATGTTTATTGCTTTCTTATTCAATTAAAAATTTGATACTTTATTAAATTCAATTAAAATTTTAGTAGGTACTTTATAAAATTTCGAGGTCTAGCAGCGCCAAGTTTTATTTACAAGAAAAATTTATTTATTTTATTTTAATTAAACATTTTTATTTTATACTGTTATCTCTTTCATTCTTTGTGATTAAAATAATTCTTTGTAATATTATAATTTTCATAAGGAGAATTAAAGCTTGAGATGGAAAGACTCTTGAATGGGAATACAAAGATACGTACCACTTTTATTTTTTAAAAGTAGTTGCACAACAATTATTTTTCAAAGCAATATATATATTCTCTTCGTAATTGGCGCAATTTAAAGATTTCACATCTTTTTTTGAAATACATATCACTTGGGTTGAGTTAGATAACGCAATTTTGTGAATTATTTTGTTAGGGAAAAATAAAGCTACTACCATTTAAGATTTTTTGATTTACAACATACATTGCGCGTGTACTTAGCGCCTTTTCTTATAAATAATTACCACAGAAATTAAGTAAAAAGATATTTTGAATTGCATTTTAGTGTATTGTGATATATGACGTGTTAATAAAAAAATGAACGCGTGGTCGCCACGCGCGCGTTAGAAGTGAAACTTCTGAAGGCAAGGCCTTTGACATAACTTTTCGTGTCGCAACATTTGTGTCGTTTTTTCGTGTCGCAAAATCGAACTTACTACCGTGCCAAAAGAAGGAGCCGTCTCGCTAATGTCGTACGCCTATTAAACAAATTTTCGTTATACTTTTCGTGTCGCTTTTCCGTGTTGCAAAATCGAACTTACTACCGTGCCAAAAGAAGGAGCCGTCTCGCCAATGCCGTACGCCTATTGGACGAATTTTCGTTATACTTTTTGTGTCGCGAAATTCGTGTCGCTTTTCCGTGTCGCAAAATCGAACTTACTACCGTACCAAAAGAAGGAGCCGTCTCGCCTATGCCGTACGCCTATTAGTCGAATTTTCGTTACACTTTTTGTGTCGCGAAATTCGTGATTTCGTGTCGCGAATCGAACTCACTATCGTGCCTAAAGAAGTTTCACTTCAAAAGAGAGAGTTTCACTTCAAAAATTAAAAATTATAAAAATTACAAAAAAAGTAAAAACATTTTATAACATTTATCTGGAAAATAATCTTGAATACATTTAAAAGGAAAAGAGAAAAATCTTTGTTGACGTAGCAGTAAATGTTAAAATATTTAAATGTTTAAATGTATTGTATGCTTGCATGCAATTAATATTATACTCTTACTATTACACTATTAACCCCTTGATACACACAACTGTCAAAATATACAATGACAGCCGCTCACGAAGTAAGCACTGCGAGAGAACCAATCGGCGAGAGAGAATCCAGCTCTTTTCGAGGAAAAGAGGCAACAATAACCGATATATTCAAATATCGGCTTTGGACGCCTTTTTAGAGAGGAATTTTAATAATTTTACATTTTAAATTTGCTAAGTTTAATTAACATAGCAGGCATATCAAGAGACACGGTAGTGTCTCACGCCAAGTACGCGCGGAGCGAGACCGACCGTGTGACTCATTTACGCGACGCGACGAGTTGCGAGTACTCGAGATGTTGAGATCTCAATAACGAGTGAACGGATCAAGTTCTAAGTAGGCTTGATCGATAGCTTGGAGTGGATTTATATAATAAGTGTTTTTATTTTTTCGCTACGTGCCCTACGAGCTGAGATATTGTGACGCAAAGTCTGAAGTGTTAAATTTTACAATTAAGAAACGTCGTCGTCGTCGTCAGAGAAAAATGGCGTCTGTACTATTCTTATTTTTGACACGAGAGGCCCGTGCAGACCGCATGCACTGCAGTGCACTCGTGCACTGTCGCAGTGCGTAACAGTATTGTACGTACGTGTACGTTCTGCGCTCAGTGTAGATCCCGACTAGAAATTTAACCCATGGTCCTGATCAGGTTAACCTCATTTGCTGATCAGGTCCCGATGAGGTAATACTATCGGGTCCTAATAAGTCATGTAACGCAGTATACATGTATCAGGACCTTATCAGGATTCCTAGCAAGGTTCTGATAAGGTTCCTGATAAGGTACCTTATTAAGAGCCTTATCAGGACCTTATTAAGGATTTTTAGTAAGGTCCTTATTAAGTTACCTTATTACGTCCTCTTTAAGATTAAGGGATAAATTAGGGTTGTATAAAATAAAAATAATTCTGTAGAAATTTATTTTTAATTTGTTTTATTAATTTGAACACATTGACATACATATTACATTAGTCATTAAACATATTAGTATCACTATATTTATATATATATATTAGTATTCGTTGCATCACAGAAACTAATAATAAAATTTCCATTATATGTGTATAAACAAGAACATTATAAATTTTTTGGAAAATTTGTAACGCTTATGCCCAATTTCTTCACTTCTAGATAAGTTCTCGATATAACCGCTGGTTATATAAGCGGCTATAAGCAGTATAGCCATTGGCCAATTTTATCGTATTAGCCAACAGCTATGCTAAACACAACAGAATTAACTGATGATTAACGATTATCGAGAACTTATCTAAAGGTAAAGAAATTCAGCTTTCAGATTTGTATTAATGCAAACAATATTAATATTTATGAATTCACCGCTAATCAAAGTTAGGTACAAATCATTGCGTACGTCACCGGGTAAAATAACTTCTGGGAATCCCATTTTACGCGCAATAGCAACATTACTGAGTACCAAATGGGGATTTTCTTTACGTACTTGTTTCGGATCGCCTCTCAGCAATTTTAAACTAAGTTTAAGTCCATAATCCTTGTCCACCTGTGACACTGGCAATATTACCATTGACACGTTTACATAAACCATACGTAAAAATCTACTTTTTGGTATTTTTTTAACGAATATTTCCTTGACCACACCAGTCTTTAGCATTATTTAATACTGCTTTTACTGACTGTTGAAAAGATGGCAATGTTAAAGCAGTGCCGTCGTTCTCGGTAAATAATTTTATCATTACGTCTGGAAAAAAAATATATAATTAAAATGATAAATATGTATAAAAATAATAAATATGTATAAAAATAATAAATATATATAATTATAAAATTTTAATTTATGTTATAACATCGTAAAATTTGTATTTTATAAATTGTGTGTGTGCGTTCGTGCGTGTGTGTGTGTGTGTGCGTGTGCGTGTGTAAATACACATCTTATAATGTTATTTTGGAAAATAATACATTTTTTTTATTTTGAAACAATATACAAGCATTCAATAATAAACATTTCAAAAAATATACCTTGTATGCAACAATACAGTTTAGTACTACGAAAAACATGTTTTCCAAGGACAGGTTTAATAGTTATAAATTTCATTGCTAAGTCTTGACTTAGAAACATGCGTAAAATTTGTCCAACATTTTTGTCACTGTACTTTTTTTATTAATTACACTAAATATTTTTCGTATCTGGAAAATGTTAATAATATTTATAACATGATATAAAAAAAAGTAATGATAAAAGAAACTGATTGCAGAAATTAGTTAATAATTATACAAATTAAAAAATGATTGCGTTCAGCGAATACAATGGTACCCACACAGAACAAAAAGCTCTAATAAACGTCCACTAGACGTCCATCATGGAGATTAAAAACCTCCATTAGACATCCATGTAACTTCCCATGGACGTCTACTAGGCATCCATAGTTCCGCATTTCACACCTCCATTCGACCTCCATTAGACGTATTGATAGATCTCTTTTAGACGTTGTATAGATTAACCATAGATGTTTAATGGAGCTTTGGTGGATAATTCACCAAAAAAAAATATTCTGTCGTTTAGTGGCTCCCGCTTGATTTTAGAGGATTTTCCTCTGAAATACGGTCTCAAGATATTTTAAAATCTAGAGAAATATTCTCTAACCATGAGACACTAGACTTAAGATTGCAGTCCTCTTAATGCTAAAGGAATTATAATAATACTTTAAAACGAATATTTACCCGACAAAAAAATTATTTATTTCAACATTTTATTACTATTTTTTAACTAAATTTGTTTCTTAAGATGCAGTCTATGATTATAAATATTTTCTCGTATTTGAAAAAAACACTTACCTTGGTGGGATTCGAACTCGGGACCTCTGGATCGTGAGCCAACTGCCTTACGTGATAGACTACTTCTTAATTTAATGTAAGTGTTATATATAGTCT